>OW052185.1:63487306-63642306 GCA_932526625.1 Rhingia campestris
ACTGGAATCCTTCTAAGGTAGTTGTCCTCTTCTGTAAGATAAAAGAACAAAATAAGAGAGTGGGTAGCACATAATCCATATCTGGTTTATATAACACATACCTCCACACAAGACATGCCCATACTTAACTAGATTCTGATTTTATAGTCGAATGAACAGGAACTGGTTGCAGTTTCTGTTTTGCCATCCGGCAGCCTTGACTTTGGATGGTTGCAGGATAGTAAGTAGGTAACTGGCTTACATACAACAAAATAAAGCATGTGGGTTTTTAGACTTGTTTTTTTTTATTCTTTGCGATAAAGCCTTGATAAACAACAAGTGAGAGATAGCGAGAATCACATAGAAGGTGTATACACAAGTGGATGCAATTAAGCTGTGGTGAAGGACTTTATAGTGTTTACTCAAACCTTTAATTCGATTTTCTGATATTTATTTGTTTTTATAGTCTTTTTAATGGGAAACCTGTTATCTTATGTGATGATGAAGCATGATAGAGAGTATTAGATTATTAACTTAAAAGGTCCTATCACCTGTGGGCGACCGGTTCCATGTTTAATATATACCTTTTTATACCCTATCCTATAGGGGTATATTAGTTTTGACATTAAGTTTGTAGCAAAGAGAAATAATTTCGATAGATACACCTCAAAGTATATAAATCGATTCAGTATCTCTAGATGAGTTGATCTAGCCATATCTGTCTATGTGTCACCGATTTTTAGGCCTTAAATTTTGAGCTAGAGTGTTGAAATTTGGTATATACAAGTGTAAAAAAATTCAAAATGCGCCCATTGCCAAGCCCCTTTTTCAGTAAATCGTTGTTTTTGGCCAAACGGTTAAGAATTTTGAAAATTTATCTGGGTAACATATTTAGGCGATCCATAGCTGTAAAGTTTTTTTTCCAACGTCTACTTTTTGGGGGCCTATTCTTAAAAAAAACTTTTTTCGATACACTTTTAGAGAAACTCGAAAAAAAATTTCGATGAAAATAATTCAAGAACATTTCGTCCATAGATCATTTTAACCCACTCCTATATTTTGGATCGTTATTCTAGAAAAACGATTTTTAAAGATTATCCCGTAGTACATCTATAGAAAAACTTTGTTTTTTTGTCACACCATAAAAGAGTTTTATACTTGTCTGGACAATTTGGGGTATTCATGCAACGTTGGAAAGTCAATGTAAGCGTGCGAAAATTACGATGTGGTAATTTTCAACAAAATCGGAATTTTCCCACAGGAATTGGGTGTGTAAACTGAGATGGTAAACGATTTAAACTTTTAAAATGCTATTTTGACATTTATTCAGTCACTTTCACACATCAAACGTATGTGCTTAACTGAAAATTATCGGAAAGAGAACAATAGGAACAAAATTCTATTAATAAATAAATTACTAAAATGATATTCAATTCAGTGGGTTACCGCATTATTATGTGGTGCAGCTTTAGGGTCTTTCATGAAACGTCGTCAAAAAATTACAATCTTTCGCACGTAATAAAATTACGACGTTGCATGAAAACCCTTAATGTCATTTCTTATATTTCTTCTCCATAAAGTATTAAGGTTTTTCGGTGCTATTAGTTTTAAAGGTAGAAAGGGATGGAATAGGGTATTTAACGATCCTCACAGTGGATTGTAGCCTTCTCATACGTTTTAATTACATTTTTCATTCAGCACTTGATGGCTCTGGCGCAACAACGATTGTAAAGCATCTGGTTGTCAGTAAAGGGGTTCGCACTTATCTACAAAAGTAACCTGAAACCTTGACACCCGTGCCTTAAAGGGTTCAGCCAGATAACAACGTCAACCTTTAAATATTTTGCTGAGATGTTTGCGTGTGGGCATATTGCAGAGAGTGAGAGTTGTTTTGTGTTGTACTCATTTCGTTAAATTGTCGTTGAGGATGGTTGTGGATCTAGAGTACATTGAAGTTGAAGAACCCTTAAGATTGTTTTCCTATCGAACAAAGGTTGTGCAGGGAGAAGACCACTAATAATCAATTTTCATATGCAAAAAACGCGAAGAGTTATTTGCTTATATGTCAAGGAATGATGTTCACGGAAGTTTCGCCATTTGATTGAAATTTGTTTGTTTCGAAGTATGTCGGGATGTTTCAGCTTGGTTTAACTATTTGTCTAAGATAGTTTTATTAAGATCAGCTATACTTATTAAATCTGACATGAACATGTGTAGAGGTTATGAAGTGTTTTTTTTTAATTTGTAACCGAATAGCAAGTTGATATTGTTCAATAAGGATACAGAATTGTCACCGTTACGTTGACTACACATCAATTGTGCTTATCTCACCTCCCAATGGTATATGCCATTTAATCCAGTACACGGCGACTAATAAAGTTCATCACATTGATAATGATAAGAGTTTGAGACGCAGTCGATGCTGAGAATATGGAAGAACATGCAGACAGTTAAATTGCGATGACAAACAATCTTTCTGAACCAACTATACTTTAACGCATAAAACCGTTTACCAACAACCTCATCGGCCCTTATCAGTGTGATTTTCAGCAGATCTTTGAAACAAAAAATCCATGAAGTCTAAATCGATACGTAAAAACCAAATTTAAAAACCCGCCTATGACAGCATTTATTGAGACGAACTACAATTTTGTCTAGTTTTGGAATGCCGCCTGGCCAGAATGACGATAGAGAATATTTTCCTGCTCCATCAGGGTCGGAAGCGATTTCTCATGGCAACCGCTGTTTTTTCGGGCTAAGATTGGAATTAAGTAATGAAGCCTGAACTACTAGGGAGATCCTATATATGAAACTGATCATTGCAGTCCAGCTCTACAGCGCGGAAGCAACCACCGTATCAAAAAAGGCCTAGTATAATTGGAGAGACATATTAGTTGCGGCCCATGATGTAGCGCCGCTTAAGTAAGTAAGGGCCCAGTTATAGCTATCATTCAAAAACATCATTGGAAATTTTCTTTTACTTCTTGAGGTTTTTTTATAAATTCAATAATTGGCGAGTTGGTGTCAAAACAAAGCTTATGAATGTTAGAACATGATTATCCAAACATATATTAATTTTTAATTGTAGTAATCGCAGAAAATCACTTTTTATTTTTCACTGATCACGATTTATTTTTGTGAAGTAATGTTTGTTGTTCCATCAAAATGAAACGGAATTTTCCTACGATTCCTATAAGCAGCTATGGAGGTAAAATTTCAATTCCATCATGTTTTGTGTTCCAATGAAGTTGTTCAATGATAGCTATTACTGAGCCCTAAGTACAGCAACAAACCCCATGTTCTTTAAAAGACTCCGGCTTTCATGCCTGAGGTGTGATTGGACCGTTTTTTGTTAATAAAAATGCTCGCCATGTCAACATTAATGGAGTTCGCTTTAGTTCGAAGTGGGAAGAAGTATACTGGTCGTGCTTAAATGTGTCTCCAATACAAAAATGTATACTGAGATAAAACTTTACAAGGCTAATAGCAAAACAGTATCTATACCATTCGAGAGCTAAATTCTTTACTTCACAGTCTGTTCCCGAACAAAATTATTTTTACTAATTTTTACTGCAGAATTTTGTTTCCATACGGGTACGGTTTTAAGTAAAACTAAGTAATATTAGTAAAAAAATATTTATTGTGTAAAAAAGTCATAACATCGCAAATAATAAAGATAAAAATTACATCTGCGCAAATGTAGGAAATTGCATTTACTCATGAGAAGCCAAGTGGAGCGAGGAGTGGCGCTAAAATTCATCGCGATCTGTGTACTTAGCTTTCATTTCGAGTATTCCTTGTTTTATCAAAATAGAAAATTGTTATGTCCTTATTAAATCCTGTATACATTCTCAGCCTATAATTCATAAAGGGGCATTGTGGGTATATTGAATTCTTCTAGGGAGAAGAGAATTGATACTTCTAGTTCAGTAAACACTTGATGTTACACCCCTCTTATAAGTATCCAAATTACGTGATCTGTTGACAATATTCCTATAGAGCAAGGAGTAATTAAAATGCAAACATTGTACATATATTATTATGCTATCTCATCGAATCGGGTCGATATTTTCTATCTCCTATGCGGTTGTTATTTTTATTCTCAGAGCTTCTCTTAGCCAAACCGAATCTATTGAAATCTTTCATCGCAATGATCGCTGTCCAGTACTAAGAAGCAGCAACGCAATTGAGGTAGTCAAAACCATTAAATAGCACATCAACACCCTGCGACTTCAACTTAACTGTACGATATTTGCAATGGTGTATCTTAAGCGGTACTCACATATGGAGGTACAAAAGCAAGTGTACTACTCGTTGCAAGAGTCACGGATTAGATACGGGATTCTGGCCTGGGGAAACACAGCAAAAACCCACCTTGAAAAGATATCAAAATTACAACATCGTCTTGTTAAAATAATTAGACCTATTAACTCAACCTTCAAAGTTTTAGATGTCAAGGCGCTTTTCCAGATGACAACAATCCACAAAACACCCGAAGACGAGTTCAAGGGATGTTAGAAGTTCCGGAAGCTTACAACACATATGGTGATAGGGAACTGCGATGCGCCGTCCCTAAATTAGTTATTTCGCTACCACAATGTTTGAAAATAATTCCAAATTTAAAAAATAGAAAAAAAGAGTTAAAAAAACACTTGATTGAACTTTATTTTGTGAATTAGAAAGTTAAAGAAGATTTTAACAACACTATAGTAATTGTAACCTAATTGTTAAAAAATCGTTTCAATTTAAATCATTTCAAAGTTAATGTATTCAATTTATGCTCAACCACCTGCAGATAAGCACTATGCTTTGCAGGTAATACATGTAAATGAAACATCTCTTATGTGCAAATAAAATCCATTGAAAATCCATTGAATAGTTCTCAGGGTTGCAAAAGTCGATACAATTGTACTGTTTTCAATACAATCGCCCTAGCTTCAGTACACAAATACACTTTTATAAAATCCGATACAATTTGTGCTGCAGCTATTTTAAATAGGTATTTATCATCAAAATATGTTTTAAAAAACGAAAACATCACATAATTTGCTTTGCTACCAAAAATCTGTTCGAATTTATATAAATACCACTGAAAGTATGTGCCAATTTTCAATTCACAATCACTTTTTTATATTCGCGCCATTTTTTTTGCCTGAATACAGTTTATCAGCTGTTTGATGGTTCTTTTTTTAATTTTTCTTATGAAAGTTTCGTACCAAAAATACATGTCTTCCTGTCTTCTTATTTTTAGGGATCTTGAAGATCTTAGTTAGTCATTAACTAACAAAATAGATAATAAGGAGATAATTAAATTTAAAGACATTTTGTGGTTTTAAAATTACAATTAAGCTGATAAAAATGGATTTTTGTTTTTAGGTTGTTATTTGGTTTTACTCGCTTGATGTCATAATTTCTATAAGCAAAAAAACAGTCAATTTACATCGTATTTCGAACATTATGGTATTGTACACAAAATTATTTTTAGGGTATTTATTTCAAATAAAAATAAGTAAAGCAACGGTTTTTAACCAAAACACTTTCGTTTCGAATTTTAAGTCACTCTCATGTTGATCAGGTTCCGGCAAGCGCTCTGCATCTTTAATACAATAGGTTGGAAGACCCTTATACACGGCACAAGCTGTTTCGGAAAGTTAAGTACCACAGGAAATCCCCCAAACAGCTATATTTTTATAGTTGAAACTATTTTTCGTTCGTTTGTTTGGTCGAGTTACAGTTATACATGTCCTAGCCATCTTTGAGCCAGTTTTTCAGTAATGAGTAAACACAGAGTTTAATAACTCCGGAATAAATTTAAGCTAGAGTTAACTCATGAAGCAGTTTTTCAGTACAGAATTAAATTTGACTCCGTGTGTGATGATTTAATTTGGTAGCACTCATGATTTATCGATTTTGCTCAGTTATCACTTTATCAGCTGTTTGGTTTCCTTTTCCCCAAACAAATGAAAATGCTCTTGTCGCAAACTTGCAAGTCTTTATCTTTTTAAAATAGTTAAACTCAATATTTAATACAATTTTAAGTCGCTAAGATCTGCATTTAGTTTCTCAAAATTAAATTAAATGTCCACATAAATGGTATTGAAAAAAAATGTTTGCCTGGTATTTTATCATCTGTCAAAACCATCTGATCATCTAATTCCCTGGGTAACTCAGCAAACTTGCTGAGATTTCAATCGCCTGAAAAACTGCTTTCTTAAGTTAACTCGAGTAAGCTCCCGAAACTAGGATGAACTCGCAATGAACGTCTTTTTCGAATTTTAACGACTTAAACAAAACACCAAACGATGATGGAAATCAACCAGTACAATTTCAATACAATTTTTTTTTAACTTTCAATACAATGTTGAAAAGCCATTTTTCATCCCTGATAGTTCTTCGTAAAAAGTGCGTATAAATAGTAAATACATTCACACGTACGCGTTTACCTGATGACGCCACCACCAATCAAGCCAGTGTTGCCGCTAGGTGCTCGAGAGGACTTTTGGGCACTCTATCACTGTAAAAATTAGTAAATTTAAAAAATTCTCGAAGTAAGGTCAATCAATGTAGCGTGACTGTGCATGCTTCTAATTGCAGATATGCACGCAGCATAGCGCCCGCAGGGGGGGGGACTTTCCCCATCCTGTCTGGCTTTAAACTACGACTTTTGTCTACCAACATTTTATCAGTTCTTAAATGGGAATTTCGACTAACTGGTCAGTTTTTCACTTTTTTTCGTCAATTTCCATAGGATGACGATGACGACTCTGGACTTTGGTCGAATAAACCTCTACGTACTATTGTTTTGAATTAGGCAACTTATGGATTCGTGCAAAAAAAAAGCCAAAATTCTAGCAATCAATAATGATAGAAGTCGAAAAAAGTGGGTCTGCAAACTCCGTCAGTCAGTCTGTATTTATTTAGAATTCTTCCCTAAGGGGTCTTTTTTCATTTTTGCTCTAGGTTGAAAAATAATGGTACCTGCCATCAAAGATTATAAATTCTATACAGATGACGCATGGAGAACAAAAAACAGAAACTTTTGCTCAGTAGCCTCATGGTACGGGCGGGCGGTGTGCATGAAAACACATGAACAACAAGAACAAAAACATATGGCGGGCTGTGCGAGCACGACCCGCCATAGAACAATTTTTCTTATATGGAGTACGTCATTTGTATAGAATTCATAATCTTTGCTGCCATATAACCATAAACAAAAAGTTTGATTTTCTCGAAAACGGCTCTAACGATTTTGATAAAACTTTCAAAATGCTATTTTTTAGGACATTCTATCTTTTGGTTGGAAAGATAAGATCTAACGATTTTGATAAAACTTTCAAAATGCTATTTTTTAGGACATTCTATCTTTTGGTTGGAAAAAGATAGAATGTCCGGAATTGGCAAATGAAGTTTTCTCGTAAACTATAAATCCGATGTCAATAAAATTTTGAACACAGGAAGTCATTAATAACCCAATTGATATGGCATTTCAAAATTATAAATTTTTTGATTTTTAATAATTTAAAAAAAAATTGTGTTCGAAATATGTTGGAAACGGGTATATTGATTATTTTATAGCGTTTTCGATTGGGATACAAAAAGCACTCTTTTTATACTCTAGAGCACTTTTTTTACTCTAGATAAATTTTTTCGTTTTCGATTGGGATACAAAAAGCACTCTTTTTTTACTCTAGAGTACTTTTGATGAATCTGGATTCCAAGTCAGATTTACACCAACATGCACCAACACAAAAACATTTAACATCTGACTTATGTCAGTTTGAAGTTTGCATTTCGCAGTTTGATTTGTGTTTTTTGTTATTTCTGCGAAAACTATAATTAGAAACTAAAATATTATTGGATAATCATGTTCTAAAATTCATAAGCTTTGTTTTGACACCAACTCGCCAATGGTTGAATTTATAAAAAAGCCGCAATGAGAAAAAGGAAATTTCATATGATGGTTTTCATTGATAGCTAATAGCTATAATTGCGGCCTAAAGATAAACAATAAGCTGTCAAATGGCACACTTCCACACATACAAAACCAGAGTAACCTCTTTCATGTTCGATTGGGACGGGTAAAATCTGAAATCTGAGAGTAAATCTAAAAATCCCAATCGAAAACGCTATTAAACATTGTTTTCCTAGATGCAAACTACAAATTGCCATATATTTACATACTCGAACAAATTTCAAAATATTTTTTCGAAAAGTTTTTCAAAAATAACCACTTTAAAAAAAAACTGGTCGAACGAATTTAAATATTTTTTTTCCTAGATAAACATTTAGTACTGAACAATTTTGTTCGGCAACACTGTGATTCAACCTCAACACATCAACAACAGCACCACCAAAAGAGACGAAGAAGTCTCTTGAAGAAGGCTTAATACACACGCAAATGCGAATAGTCACATACTAACATCGTAGCCGCCGTTATCCATAGTTGTTCCCCATATAAAAAGAAAGGCTGAATCAAGCTAAATATCAATGTATCGCAATATGGAATAATGTATCTTCTGAAAATAATAACATAAATAAACCTACGACAGATAAATTTATATATAGACAACGTAGGTTTAAAAGAGAGAATTGAATAAACCGAAAACAACAACAATACTGCACTCGTCCCTCCATCCATCATCATCTATTCGCATTGCGGGTGGTGGATCCGTATTTTCTGTATTCTCCACTGAGGCGATTGTGAGTGCGGTGTCAATGTGCCTGTGCAGTGCAGTCGCAGCGCAGCTCACAGTCACAGCACACAGCAACTTGACTGTTCTAGTGTTCTCTCTTCCTAAAGATTTCAGATTTCACGGTTCCTTCCCGTTCTGTGTTGTTCATGCTCTTCGGCTTCGCCTTCATCGTGTGTTTCTTCTTCCCAAATCTGTTAACTTTTTTTCCCTATTATTGTATCTCCAGTGCCAGTCCATGTGTTGTAGTCTTGTGGATATTTTGCTTTGCGTGTATCCATAATATTTGTAGTAGCTCTTTCAGTGTATCTATCTCTTTGCAGAGCTCGAGCTAAAGTAAAGTTTTTAAAGTTCAAGTACTGTAGACTGTTGTGTGTAGTGTGTACCAAGAGAGAGTACCAGAGCCATATAGTGTGTTTGTGCCTCGAACCAGTAGTGATTTTGTGATAAATATATGGGTCCGTTGTGTCGTTTGATTCGCATTTATAATTTGCTGTTGTCGAGAGCCAACTATAGTCAATGACCACCAAGAGTTCTATTCTAATTGGGGCCTCCGACTCGGCACAGAAAAAAAAATAATTAAAAAAAAACCAACGATATACACATTGGATTGGCATTACTTGATTTTGCCGCAAACGGGCGCGCGATTTCTCCTTCCTTTTGTGCATTCAATTTAATTTTTTTTATTGTTGGTCAGCAGAACGATGACTAAAGTTGCGTTGGAATCAATAATTAAACAGCAGCGCAGAGTGTAATGTAAAAATATAGCATTTGCTCTTTTGAGATACATTCCTCCAGCAAAGGAAGATGATTCAACTAGCAAAGCAGTCTGCTGGTCGTTCAATTTATCGATTGACACGAATGTAATAAAGTTAATTGTTAATTAAAATATTTTTACTTATCATACGAACAAAGAGTTCCTTACGATTTAAAAACAAACAAACATTCTCCGGTGTGTGCAATATAACAAAACGAAAGAATCTCTTCCAGAGACGTGGGTTAGGTACCTACCCCTCAGTGGGAGGGCATTTAGTGCACAATATAACGATATACATACATACATTTAGACAATTTGTATCTAGTTCGCGGGTGTCATGTTGTGGATATTGACAAATGAAAAGTATCTCACTTGTGAGTGTAACATGTGATGATCAAATCTGTACAACAAAAGGACGTAAATAAGAATAATTTCCATCAGTGCACTAAGGCTTGTGATAGCAATTAGCGAGTTTAAAAAAATATTTATTGGGATATTTAAGTGAACACACACACTCTCCCTCAATAACGAATAGAGCGATACACAATAACGAGATGGATTTAAACAGTCATCGGAGTGAAATAGAACAATTTTTATTTGGTAAGTTGTTGCATACTATGAGAGCATCATATGGTTTGCGGGGGATGTATAAGGGGTTTGTTAGTACCTCTTTAGCACTAGGCTAATAATTGAGATGGGCTTTAAAAAAAAGTGATAAAAGTAAATGGTAAACATTAACCCACTTTGGCTTCTGGCTCGGTATGGTTGCTGTTAAGGTGGAAAGAAGCCCCAGTTAAGAAGGTTAACATGCGGTGTACATGCGAGTATGACACTCTCTAAGTGAAATCGCTTTTGATGGAAGCAACGTGTAGAGAGGTTGGTAGGTAGCCACTAGCCACTCTAAGGTAGGGCAAAAGTATAATATCTCATCTTGACATGAGGATTGTCATCACTCATCAGAAAAAAATTTTAACAGAACAAAACAGAAAATGGAAAGAAGTGTTCCGTCTGTTTTAATGGGTTTTGGGCATGTATGTATGTAAAGTAAAGTATGATGAGGCCAACTTCCGGCAACAATTCGTTGCGAAAGTTTATTTGTGGTCAGTGGCTTGCAGAGTTGTAGTTCAAAGTGATTGTTTGAGAGAGAACGAGTTTTTTCTTTTTTTTTTGTTTATCTATGGAAGATTGCTATAACAATTAAGGCATAAAGTCAGCCCCTTTATAAATGTTCAACGTCTGCGCTGCCTGTCTTGTATGATGTAATGCTTTCGGAAATGTGGATACATTATTCAGTGAGCGTTATACCTACTTTTTAAGCTTTGAACTAAATTGAAGTTTGAACTAAAGAAAACACCGTTTTTATACACTATCCCATAGGGTATGTTAGTTTTGACGCATATTTTGCAACATGGAGAACTAATTTAGGTAGATATTTGTTTACTTCCCGGCAAATCTAAGAAAAAAAATTAATTTCAAAGCCGCATACGACAGCATTTATAAAGACGAACTATACAGAAAAAATGTCTTGTTTGTTATACCGCTCAAACTCGTCCTCCGTCTGAGGGGAATGATGAGGAAAAAAAACATTTGCTTTCAAAACAATTACACAATGGCCGTGTTCCGGATTTCAGCCTACAACTGAGAAATAAGGAAAGGTAACATGGAACACAAAATCTTACCGAATGGTAAGGTAAATGCCAAACTATGCCAAACCCGTATTTTGCAATCTTTTTTTATGAACTTTTATCTATTCAGAATAATTATTCTTCATCAGAATAGTAAAAATATCTTGAATACCTAACCTATTATATCGGGTAATTTTACTGAACTCAAAAACATCTTCATTACAGGTCGAAGAAAAACCAGCAGTTTCACTCATATTCGTCAGCCATTTCCCCTCTAATGTCACGTGACTAAAATGGTCGGTTGACCAATGGCCGTGTTCCGGGTTTTAGTTTTACCAAGTTAATTATGCCGATGCACTGTTTTCATTGGTCAATCGACCTAGTTGGAAAATTTACGCATGGGCACTCATTTATGAGTGAAACAGCTGATTTTGCGTCGACCTGTCATGAAGATGTTTTTGATTTCAGTAGCATTACCCAATATTATGGGATTATTTAGGTTATTTCTTACTTTTTTGATAAAGAATAATTATTCTGAATATATAAAAGTTAATAGAAATCTATAAATATGGGAAAATGTAATTTAAAAATAAGGGTTGGCATAGTTTGACATTTACCTTGCCATTCATTAAGAGAGTTTACATTCCACATCACCTCACCTCATTTTGCAGTTGAAATCTAAAATCCGGATCACTGCCAATGAGAACAGAGCTTCATCCAGATCTTTAAGGGCCCAGTTATAGCTATTTATTGATTGATTGAATTTATAAAAAAAAAACCGCAAGAAGTAAAAGAAAATTTTCAATGATAGCTATAACTGGGCCCTTATAAAACACATTTATATTTTATGGTTCTAAAAAATACAAGATTTTTTACTGCATATGTTATGGGGTAATGTATAAAAATGTTTTTTTTTATAGAAACGCCCACAAAAAGTGGACCTGGGTTAGAATGGTCTATAGATGAAATATTCATATTAATATTACCAATGATTCTGCATCGATATTTTTTCCGGAAATTTTCAAATTTGACGAAAAATGTTTTTTACTTAAAACGCCCCCAAAAAATGAAAATAATCGAAATATAGATATTAAGATTGTCTAAATATGTTGTTCAGAAACCTTTTCAAATTTTTTTTCGGTTTGGCCAAAAACGTAAAAACTGCGTTTTCTTAAAAGGGCGCGTGGCAGTGGGCGGATTTAAAAAACTTTACACTTTTTCTGCTGGGAGCAACAAAGAGCACGTGTTCCAAATTTCATCCTTCTAGCTCAAAATTTAAGGCCCAAAAACTATCCATTTTTATGCACTACCCCATAACATATGCAGGAGAAAATCCTTGTTTTTTGTTGAACCGTAAAATTTGTTGTGACAATGTCATTTTCTATGTTTAATCCCCATCGTGTTTTCAGCAATGTCCACATTTTGGTGACATTAGTTTTACAGATGAGATGGGATAGGGTATTCAACGTTCCGCACAGCGGATTGTAGCCTTCGCATATGTTTTTTGATTATGTTTATTTGAACCTTTTAGAATTTTATTGATCAAGTCGAGAAGATGACATCGGCCAAATGGGCGCGTTTTATGACATTTTTCATCACTTCGGCGAGAACTTCGGGCGACAGATTCTCGCACTCGTGTCAAATGTTGTCCTTGGTATGTACATGTGAGATAAAACATAGAGTAATCAAGGGTCGCGCTACAGTGAAGGATAAAGCAGGGTTATTGACTGCTCTCCAATTAGCCCACTCCTAAGCCAACTGCCTTTAGTTGTCCACTTCAAGTTGATTGAGGTTAGTTTCTACTTGTGGGCGTAACTTAAGGAGAGGTCTGCTTCTATACGGTACATGATCGTAAACAGAAGGCGCTAAATAAATTAACTTCTATTCTCGAAGAAACTCCGATTGATAAGAGTAGGTACTTCATCGTTTTTCAGAGTTAATAGCGAAGCCAATGTAGAATAAGTCCTTTACTACTTCAAAGTTGTAGCTGTCTATGGTATCGTAGTGTCAAACTGGTCGATGTTGTGTTTCCTTTCTTGTTACTTGGTCTTACCCATATTTACTGTTAAACTCATTTTGAGCAAACAAATACTAGCAAACGTAGATGTGACATCACACCCGACCAATGATGTCGGGCTCTCCAATGTGATTGCGCTTCTTGTGTTGTCTCAGGAGTTTTACATAATCCTCTCAAAGACGATGCTAAGTAAGTCACACGATGTCACCTTGCCTAATACTGAAGGCGCAACGTAGAATTCTTCAGCGTAATCCTGCACAGACGGACTACCTTGGGCGGTAGCGGTATACCAAAATTAGACATAGGTCTGCAAAGTATGCTGCTGTAAAATCGATTAAATAGTATTGGCTATCGATTTTGACTTCTTGGGTTTTTTTCCAGGATCTGGCGATGATGTGTAAAGATTTAGTCAGTTTCAAACATTTCTAACAGCTTGCTTGTAAAGGTCGAGTTGTAATTCGTTGGTCTTTTTCAAGATTTATTGTGGAAGAATTTGTTCCAGGGTCGATCTGAGGCGCCGTAAACCACACTGGTACCCAGTCTTTATACTTTAATAGAGTACGTTAAATATGCTACATATAGCATCCGCATCATTGTTGGTGTGTAAGTGTAGCGCTAATGCGTTAGCAATTAGTTACTTGGGCCAAGGGTGTTAAAAGTATAAATAGCTGCTATAATATCGAAAATAATCAAATCATACAGTTTTTATAGCTTTTTAAATTCAATTTTTATTGCAGATCTTCGAGATCATCTAATATATTCAATTGAGCCAACGGAATACGAAAACACTGTAAACCTTTTCGGTGACAATTCCGAGTACCAGAATCGAAAATTCCTCGAAAGATGCGAGAAGATCTTGGGTTATTTTAGTGATTCATCGAACAACAACCACAAACGGATACAGAATGGATTCTCAACCCCCATTAAGAATGTCAAAAGTTCTAGAACGAGAACATCTCTAGTTGAAAACGTTGTAACGGAAGAAATCTCATACTTGGAAATGTCAGCAACTCCTCCAAAGAAGTGTAAGTTCATCTACTGGACCTATCTTTTCAACTAAAAATTCGTTTCATTTTATTTTTATAGCGCTATCAACAGAATACATAGACTTCCAAGAGCAAAAACCTATCGAGATCGCCTTTCAACCAGAAGAAGGCGAACATGAGGAAGAAGACGAAGATGATGATGATGATGACGAAGAGAACAAAATTTTAGACAAAGGAATCTACGATATCTGCAACGAGGCTCCCCAGTCTGACGAGAGCTTAAAATCGCCTCAACAGGAAAGTGAAAATATCGCCATCCAAGATTGTCCCTATGCTGGATTACCCGCCTCCCATATGTCTATTCAAAAATCCACAAAGTTCGGCCAACTCCAGCGAATCGAGAAAAGACTGTTTTTTGATCAGAGTAAAAAGTGCTACTGTGGCATCCTGAACGATTGGCTGTTGTGCTACTGTGATGGTGTAACTGCCATGCGTCCAACGTTCAGCATCCACTTGAAAGCCCCTGGTGTCGAAGTTGAACATCATGGCGAGGGAAAACGACGTGAAATTTGCTTCCAAATAACCGACCCGAGCAAGAAACACGTTTTTCAGTGTAACTCCGAAGTGGAAGCAAAAGAATGGATTCATGCCGTTGAAGCTGCAATCCGTGGAGATTCCCCAGCTCAGTTGACAACCGCTAAAAATACACGAAAGCTTCCAACACCACCCACACTGAAGAAGACTTATGAAACAAATTCAAGGAACTGCATTAACAATGACTGCATCTATGAGGAGCCTTCTCCCCTGTATAACATGCATCAACCAACAGAGCTGCTGATAGAACGAAAACCAGCCGATGAACAGAAAATATTGCCAGATATCCCAGAAAAGCAAAAATCCATATTAAGTATCGCCAAGAAGTTTGACTACGATATTCCCAAGTCTCCACCACCCCCAGTAAACGCAGAGTCTGAAACTGCAGAACTTCTTCATATATCCCGCAACAACAGTGATTTTCAAAATAAAGTAAAGGACGTTCACAGTAAGCTGTCGAGTCAACTCTTGACAAGAGGACCCAGCCCGGAGCGCCTTAAGAAAATCGCTAAGAAGTCACTCTCTGAGTCAGAGCCACCAGCGCTATCACCACAACAAACGCCAACAACCAAGGAGCAGAAAAAAGCCAACAAAAGCGCACAAAAACTTTCGAAAACGCCCAATCAAGAAAAGTCTTCACGGAATTGGTTCTTAAATCGACTCAACAAGTCCACATCGTCCACCAGAAGCTCTGCCACATCTCCAACAAAGTGCAAGCAAAGTGAGAAGGAGAATCTGCTTAACAATCTCGAAATCTGTGACGGCTATGAGAGTGAATTCATCAGCCCAACAAGTAATGGTGCAAGCTCCGTAAAGGGGAGCAAAGTCAATATGATCATTAACCAACTGGAGGCAAGTGGTCATCTGACAATGTTCGGTGTGGAGGCCTTTAACGGTGGACACTCTGAAGCGAAACTAAACTCGTTTTGTGACAGTGATTGTAATAATTATGAACCGATTATGACTGGACCAAGTAGTTTTATGAAGAAGGTGTAATTTTAAGTAAAATAGGAAGAGATATTTGGAATGGTGGAGTGTAAGAGTAGAGATATTTGTATTTGATTAAATAAAAAAAAGTATTATGCATGCTAAAATGGCATACATTTTTTTAATTCAATGATTACACTGAGACTCGAGAATAATGTGATCTGTGAAGGCAGTAAAATGTTTGTAAGAACTGTAAAAATGTTTAAAATGGAAAATTTAAGATAGCCTACTAAATGACGATGCGTGAATAAAAATGTTTAAGAATATAAATAATGTAATGTTTTTAATTCAAAAGGCGACTACTTCGTCTCTATTGTCTGACCAATCGTCAAATAATCAGGCCTATCGCGAATAAATTTCCCCGGGAAACCGTTGCCATTCAGCAATCTGATTTACATTGCTAACAAGAGAAAAATTCCTGGGAAAATTTATTCGCGATAGGCCTGAATATGTTGATGGTTGAGTGTTGTAGAACGAGGGTAGACTCTGATTAGCTTTAACTTGGCATGGAATAATACTCCTCAACAGAACAAAATAGTGACCTAAAGTAAAATTAAGTACCCCCGAGAAATACAAGACTTAGTAAGACAAAAAAGAAAAGCTCGTCAAAGATGGCACCAAACTCGTGCCCCGCAAGATAAAACACATCTCAATCGGTTGAGTAATTTGCTATCAAATTCGATTAAAAATTTTAAAAACCATGCAGTAGAAACTTATCTGCAAAGCCTAACCGCTGGAAAGGAATCGAATTATTCGCTCTGGAAAGCAATTAGAGTCATAAAACGGTAAAAAATCGCTGTGCCACCAATTAGGGTAACTCAAGACGTCTGGGCAAAAAGCGATAAGGAAAAAGCTGACGTTTTTGGAGGAAACATTTAAGCCATTTGATGGAAAATGAAAACATTAATATATTCGAGAGTACAACCGATAATAACATAGTAAGATATGCAAGTATTGCCGAGCTTAAACGGGAAATACAGAAACTAAAGCCTAAAAAAGCTCCGGGTTATGACCTGATCACAGGAGAACTTCTTAAAATGTTGCCTCGGAAAGCATTAACTAAGCTTCTTTTTATTATAAATGCAGCAATCAGATTAGAATACATACCAAGACAGTGGAAAGTCGCGGAAGTGATTATGATTATAAAACCAAGAAAATCACCAAATGAAATAAAATCCTACAGGCCTATTTCACTTCTTCCAATCATTTCAGAAGTTTTTGAACGGATATTACTCGGTCGCTTACACCCCATAATTGAACAGAAACGTCTTTTACCTGACCATCAATTTGGGTTTAGAAGTAAACATTCAACGGTGGACCAAGTACATCGAATTACAGATGTAATTGAGAAAGCTTTCGAAGAAAAGAAAATTTGTTCAGTCGTATTACTTGACGTGTCGCAAGCTTTTGACAAGGTGTGGCACAAAGGCCTTACTTATAAACTAAGTCAAGTTCTGCCAGAACAATTATATAAAATCCTCGTGTCGTATCTTGAGCATAGACTCTTCCGTGTGAAACTTGGAAGCGAATATTCCGAGTTCAAAGAAATAATGGCAGGTGTACTGCAAGGAAGCGTCCTTGGACCAATCCTGTACCTCCTATTCACTCGTGATATCCCACAAACAAACGATACAATAGTTGCAACGTTTGCTGGCCATACTGCTATACTAGCAGTTGGGACAACAATAGAGGAAACAAATATCAAATTACAAAACTCTCTTAACGAGTTTAATGAATGGACGGATTGCACTTAATGAGAGCAAATCGATCCATGTAGATTTTACGTATAAACGGACAAACAATTTGCCTGTATTTCTAAATACGGTTCGAGTCCCGTTTGCAAATGAAGCGAAATATCGCGGTATGACACTCGATGGAAAATTAAAATGGAAGTCGCATGTAAAAAAGAAATGCGAAGAACTTAAGAATAAATACAGAGAACTGTACTGGTTGCTCGGAAAATAATCGAAGCTTAACCTTGATAACAAGCTGCCATTATACAAGCAAGTGCTAAAACCGGTTTGGACATATGGTATACAACTATGGGGTTGTACCAGTAAAACGAATCTAAACATTTTACAAACTTTTGAAAACAAAATGTTAAGATCATTCGTCAATGCGCCGTGGTACGTAAGGAACGAAGATCTACGCAGAGATCTGGGTATTCCCGCGGTTAAAGATGAAACAAAAAATTTTGCACGAAAACATAAAAAAACGTTTATTAGGACACGTTAACACAACAGTCCTCCAAATTCTTGACGAAACAAATATATTGCGGCGTCTTCAAAGAACTAAACCCTTAGATTTGGCCCGATAATAACAAACCGCGCTATAAATTGCGGAAAAAGCAGGAACTCTCGAAGGAAAGTTACCTGCCAAACATGTTATATACTCGTGATAAAAAAAATTGCTAGATAAGTCGAATACAAAATACAAAATGGGTGGTGGTTTTAGTGAGTAAAAATCTCACACTACTTTGGGCACGTGGTCATCGTGTCTATGAAGATTTCCACCAGCCCACGGAAAAAAAAAACAATAATCACATCATCAAGATACAAAAACACGTTCGGTTGAAGGTCGGCTCCGATGACCGTATCAATAAAACGCTCCCCTTTCCGGGAATAGTGCCAGTATGCAGACTTGATATCTAGAGAGAAATTTGACATTCCTCAACTTATCAAGAGTGGCAGACACAAAGGGTATCGGATAAGCGTCGCGCTCGATCACTTGGTTTAGCTTACGAAAATCAACGCAAAAACGGTAATGGCCATCTTTCTTCTTTATTAATAAGATTGGAGAGGACCAAGGGCTGGAAGAAGGTTCAATAACACCTGCTTTGAGCATATCATCAACTTCTTTATTGATTTGTTCCTGAACTATAGGAGAAACAGGATAATATCGCTGTTTTATAGGTTCTGCAATAGTCTTGATAACATGCTCCACCATGTACAGCCAAGTCGCCCATTGGTGAGAAAATCCCTTCCATCTAATCTGTCCAAACAAGTTCTCTTAACACCCGTAAGATTTTCCTTCGCTTTCGCACGCCTCATCAGCAAAAGTCCAAACGCGCTTAGCTATATTAGGAATTATAGAGAATAGTTCCCAAAACTCGGTATCCAATATAAGACTATGTGCCAGTTTTGGAATAACCAGTACTTCCATAATCTTAACGGCGTTATATACCTTGATTGAGACTTGAATTCCTTCGGTAACTTCCGATCCATGTCCATTGGCTACCGTCACTTTTTCTACTCCTACCCTATACAATTTACAATTTAAGCTACTCAGCGCTTCCCAACCTGGCCTTCCAAGTATCGTACGAGAAGCTTCGGAATCCAACAACCCCAACAATTTGACACCATAAATTTCCAAATTTAGGTAAGGACGCCTATCGGAACCCTTTCTCTCCAATATAAAATCGAGAGCCAAATTACATATCCCATGCCCTGATCCCCTTTTCCCCTTCCCATTCGAAGGCTTTATCGCGGCTTCATGTGACCGACTCACCGACTTCATGTGACCCGCCTGTCCCTGAGTCGACACGATGTTTCCCGTCCCGACGTAGATGACTGGGTGTACAACGTGGACAACGGCTTCGAATGAAACCAATATTATTGCACCCATAACAGCGTACTGGCTCAGGACATTGAGCTGCCACATGACCAGGCTGCCTGCATCTAAAGCAGGTGGAAGGAACTGGGATTCTTCGAGGAGATGGAACTACGGACTGCAATTCGGCTTCTTCCAAAAATTCTATATAGGCAAGGTCGGGCTCTAAAAGCATATAACTCCGCCTTGTGGGAGAAGGCACGAAGCTCTGTTTGTAACATAGAGAAATAATTTAGCTACATATACCTCAAAGTATATGGATCGACTCAGAATCGATAGCTGAGTCGATTAAGCCATGTCTGTCCGTCCGTCCGTACGTCACCAGTTTTTGTGCCTTAAGTTTTGAGCTAGAAGGATGAAATTTGGTACACGTGCTCTTTGTTGCTCCCAGCAGAACAAGTGAAAAAAAATTTGAAATCCGCCCACTGCCACGCCAACTTTTTAGAAAAACGTATTTTTTGGCCAAACCATAAGGAATTTTGAAAAACTTTCTGAACAATATATTTAGACAATCTGAATATCTGTATTTCGTTCACATAAAGTTTTTTGCCACGCCTACTTTTTGGGGGCGTTTTTAATAAAAAAACGTTTTACGGTCAAATTTTAAAATTTTCGAAAAAAATTTTGATGCAGAATAGTTAGTAATATTAATATAAACATTTCGTCCATAGATCATTTTATCCCACGCCCACTTTTTGAGGGCGTTTTCTTACAAAAACCGTTTGTATACCCTACCCCATAGCATATGCAGGAGGAAAACGATGTGTTTTGTCAAACAACAAAAGATTCTGATAAACTGTTTGAACAATGTGTTGTGACAATGTCATTTTCTATATTATAGGCTAATAAAGCCCACTGTTTGGAGATATTAATTTTAAGGATGGGATGGGATAGGGTATTAAACGATCCGCACAGGGGATTGTACTCTTCTCATATGTTTATACCCTATCCCATAGGGGTATATTAGTTTTGATACTTAGTTTGTAACATAAAGAAATAATTTAGCTACATATACCTCAAAGTATATGGATCGACTCAGAATCCCTAGCTGAGTCGATTAAGCCATGTCTGTCTGTCCGTCCGTCCGTCCGTCCGTCTGTCCGTCTGTACGTCACCGATTTTTAGGCCTTAAATTTTGAGCTAGGATAATGAAATTTGGTATATGGGATCCTCGCCCGTGCCTACAGAACAAGTGTAAAAATTTTTGAAATCCGCCCACTGCCACGCCCCCTCTTAAGATAAACTCAGTTTTTGGCCAAACCGTAAGGAATTTCAAAAAAGTGTCTGAGTAGCATATTTAGAGAATCGTAATATCCATATTTCGTCAATACAAAGATTTTTGCCACGCCCACTTTTTGGTGGCATTTTCCATAAAAAACCTTTTTTGGCCAAATTTGAAAATTTTCGAAAAAAATTTTGATGCAAAATCATTGGTAGTATTAATATGAGCATTTCGTCAGTAGACCATTTTAACCCATGCCCACTTTTTGGGGGCGTTTTCCTACAAAAACCATTTGTATGCCCTACCCCAAGGCATATGCAATACAAAAACGTGTTTTTTTGTCGAACCATAAAAGAATTTGATAATCCTTCGGAACAATATGTTGTAACAACGTCATTTTCAATACTTTATGACCATAAAGACCATATTTTGGGGATATCAATTTTAAGGATGGGATGGGATAGGGTATTAAACGATCCGCACAGCGGATTGTAGCCTTCTCATATGTTCTATATTTAATCCCCATCGTGTTTTAAGCCATGTCCACTTTTTGGGGATATTAATTTTAAAGATGGGATGCGATAGGGTATTCAACAATCCGCACAGCGTAGATATTGTAGCATTCTCATATGTTTTTTATATAAAAACGCCCCCAAAAAGTGGGCGTGGGTTAAAATGGTATATAGACGAAATGTTTATATTAATAATGTAAATGATTCTGCATCAAAATTTTTTGAGAAAAATTTAAAATTTGACCGAAAACAGTTTTTAATTGAAAACGCCCCAAAAAGTGGGCGTGGCAAAAAACTTTATATGGACGAAATATAGATATTAATATTGTCTAAACATGATGTTCAGAAACTTTTTTAAAATTCCTTACGGTTTGGTCAAAAACTGAGTTTTTCTTAAAAGGGGGCGTGGCAGTGGGCGGATTTCAAAAATTTTTACACTTGTTCTGTAGGCAGAGATGAGGATCCTATATACCAAATTTCATTATCCTAGCTCAAAATTTAAGGCCTAAAAATCGGTGACGTACAGACGGACGGACGGACGGACGGACGGACGGACGGACGGACGGACGGACAGACAGACATGGCTTAATCAACTCAGCTAGCGATTCTGAGTCGATCCATATACTTTGAGGTATATGTAGCAAAATTATTTCTCTATGTTACAAACTAAGTATCAAAACTAATATACCCCTATGGGATAGGGTATAAAAACACTTTGCGTAATTGTATTCTAGAGTCGTAATAAGTGTATGTTTATTTTTATACCCTTTCCCATAGGGCTATATTAGTTTTGATACATAGTTTGGAACATAGAGAAATAATTTAGCTACATATACTCAGAATCGATAGCTGAGTCGATTTAGCCATGTCTGTCCGTCCGTCCGTACTTCACCAGTTTTTGGGCCTTAAATTTTGAGCTAGAAGGATGAAATTTGGTACACGTGCTCTTTGTTGCTCCCAGCAGAACAAGTGTAAAAATTTTTGAAATCCGCCTACTGCCACGCCCCCTTTTTAGAAAAACGTATTTTTTGGCCAAACCATAAGAAATTTTGAAAAACTTTCTGAACAACATATTTAGACAATTTAATATCTATATTTCGTCCATATAAAGTTTTCTGCCACGCCCACTTTTTGGGGGCGTTTTTAATAAAAAACGTTTTTCGGTCAAATTTTAAAATTTTCTAAAAAACTTTTGATGCAGAATCATTAGTAATATAAATATGAACATTTCGTTCATAGATCATTTTAACCTAACCCCACTTTTTGGGGGCGTTTTTATATAAAAACCATTTTTATACACTACCCCATAACATATGCAGGAGAAAACCTTGTCTTTTGTAGAACCGTAAAAGTTTTTTATAAGCAGTCTGAAGAATTTGTTGTCACCATGTCATTTTCTTTATTTTATCCACATCGTATTTTTAGCCATGTCCACTTTTTGGGAATTTTAGTTTTACAGATAGGATGGGATAGGGTATTCAACGATCCGCACAGTGGATTGTAGCCTTCTCATATGTTTTTATACCCTATCCCATAGGGGTATATTAGTTTTGATACTTAGTTTGTAACATAGAGAAATAATTTTGCTACATATACCTCAAAGTATATGGATGGACTCAGAATCGCTAGCTGAGTCGATTAAGCCATGTCTGTCTGTCCGTCCGTCCGTCCGTCTGTACGTCACCGATTTTTAGGCCTTAAATTTTGAGCTAGGATAATGAAATTTGGTATATAGGATCCTCGTCTATGCCTACAGAACAAGTGTAAACATTTTTGAAATCCGCCCACTGCCACGCCCCCTTTTAAGAAAAACTCAGTTTTTGACCAAACCGTAAGGAATTTTAAAAAAGTTTCTGAACAACATATTTAGACAATATTAATATCTATATTTCGTCCATATAAAGTTTTTTGCCACACACACTTTTTGGGGGCGTTTTCAATAAAAAACTGTTTTCGGTCAAATTTTAAATTTTTCGAAAAAAATTTTGATGCAGAATCATTAACATTATTAATATGAACATTTCGTCTATATACCATTTTAACCCACGCCCACTTTTTGGGGGCGTTTTTATATAAAAACCATTTTTATACACTACCCCATAACATATGCAAGAGAAAACCTTGTCTTTTGTAGAACCGTTAAAGTGTTTTGTAAGCAGTCTGAAGAATTTGTTGTCACTATATCATTTTTTCTATTTATCCACATCGTGTTTTTAGCCATGCCCCCTTTTTTGGGGATTTTAGTTTTACGGATAGGATGGGATAGGGTATTCAACGATCCGCACAGCGGATTGTAGCCTCTCATATGTTCTATTTTATCCACATCGTTTTTTTAGCCATGCCCACTTTTTTTTTGGGATTTTAGTTTTATGTATAGGATGGGATAGGGTATTCAACGATCCGCACAGCGGATTGTAGCCTTCTCATATGTTTATACCCTATCCCATAGGGGTATATTAGTTTTGATACATAGTTTGTAACATAGAGAAATAATTTAGCTACATATACCTCAAAGTATATGGATCGACTCAGAATCGATAGCTGAGTCGATTTAGCCATGTCTGTCCGTCCGTCCGTCCGTCCGTCCGTACGTCACCAGTTTTTGGGCCTTAAATTTTGAGCTAGAAGGATGAAATTTGGTACACGTGCTCTTTGTTGCTCCCAGCAGAACAAGTGTAAAAATTTTTGAAATCCGCCCACTGCCACGCCCCCTTTTTAGAAAAACGTATTTTTTGGCCAAACCATAAGGAATTTTGAAAAACTTTCTGAACAACATATTTAGACAATCTGAATATCTGTATTTCGTTCATATAAAGTTTTTTGCCACGCCCACTTTTTGGGGGCGTTTTTAATAAAAAACGTTTTTCGGTCAAATTTTAAAATTTTCGAAAAAACTTTTGATGCAGAATCATTAGTAGTATAAATATGAACATTTCGTCCATAGACTATTTCAACCCACGCCCACTTTTTGGGGGCGTTTTTATATAAAAACCATTTTTACACACTACCCCATAACATATGCAGGAGAAAACCTTGTCTTTTGTAGAACCGTCAAAGTTTTTTGTAAACAGTCTGAACAATTTGTTGTCACCATGTCATTTTCTTTATTTTATCCACATCGTGTTTTTAGCCATGTCCACTTTTTGGGGATTTTAGTTTTACAGATAGGATGGGATAGGGTATTCAACGATCCGCACAGTGGATTGTAGCCTTCTCATATGTTTATACCCTATCCCATAGGGGGGTATATTAGTTTTGACATTAAGTTTGTAACATAGAGAAATAATTTCGATACATATACCTCAAAGTATATGGATCGATTCAGAATCGCTAGCTGAGTCGATTAAGCCATGTCTGTCTGTCCGTCCGTCCGTCCGTCCGTCCGTCCGTCTGTGTGTCACCGATTTTTGGGCCTTAAATTTTGAGCTAGAGAGTTCAAATTTGGTATATAGACTCTCTGGCCGACGAAGCAGAACAAGTGTAAAAATTTTTGAAATCCGCCCACTGCCACGCCCCCTTTTTAGAAAAACGTAGTTTTAAGCCAAACCGTAAGGAATTTCAAAAAAAAGCCTGAGCAGCATATTTAGACAATCTTAATATCTATATTTCGTCCATACAAAGTTTTTTGCCACGCCCACTTTTTGGGGGCGTTTTTAGTAAAAAACGCTTTTTGTCCAAATTTTAAAACTTTCGAAAAAATTTTTGATGCAAATACTTCCGCAATGGTAATATAAACATTTTGTCTATAGATCATTTTCACCTACGCCCACATTTTGGGGGCGTTTTCTTACAAAAACCATTTGTATACCCCATCCCAAGGCATTAGCAATAGAAATACGTTGTTTGTTGTCGAACCACAAAAGATTTTGATAAACTGTCTGAGGAATATATTGTGACAATGTCATTTTCTGTATTTCATCGCCATAAGGCCTATATTTTGAGGATATTAATTTTAAGGATGGGATGGGATAGGGTATTCAACGATCCGCACAGCGGATTGTAGCCTCTCATATGTTTATACCCTATCCCATAGGGGGGTATATTAGTTTTGATACTTAGTTTGTAACATAGAGAAATAATTTTGCTACATATACCTCAAAGTATATGGATCGACTCAGAATCGCTAGCTGAGTCGAATTAGCCATGTCTGTCTGTCCGTCCGTCCGTCCGTCCGTCCGTCCGTCCGTCCGTCTGTCTGTTCGTCAGCGGTTTTTGGGCCTTAAATTTTGAGCTAGGATAATGAAATTTGGTATATAGGATCCTCGTCCGTGCCACCAGAACAAGTGTAAAAGTTTTTGAAATCCGCCCACTGCCACGCCCCCTTTTTAGGAAAACTTATTTTTTGGCCAAACCGTAAGGAATTTCAAAAAAGTGTCTGAGTAGCATATTTAGACAATCCTAATATCTATATTTCGTTCATATAAAGTTTTTTGCCACGCCCACTTTTTGGGGGCGTTTTTAGTAAAAAACGCTTTTTGTCCAAATTTTAAAACTTTCGGAAAAAATTTTGATGCAAATACTTTCGAAATGGTAATATAAACATTTTGTTCATACATCATTTTCACCTACGCCCACATTTTGGGGGCGTTTTCTTACAAAAACCATTTGTATACCCCATCCCAAGGCATTAGCAATAGAAATACGTTGTTTTTTGTCGAACCACACAAGATTTTGAGAAACTGTCTGAGCAATATATTGTGACAATGTCATTTTCTGTATTTCATCGCCATAAGGCCTATATTTTGAGGATATTAATTTAAAGGATGGGATGGGATAGGGTATTCAACGATCCGCATAGCGGATTGTAGCCTCTTTATACCCTATCCCATAGGGGGGTATATTAGTTTTGATACTTAGTTTGTAACATAGAGAAATAATTTTGCTACATATACCTCAAAGTATATGGATCGACTCAGAATCGCTAGCTGAGTCGAATTAGCCATGTCTGTCTGTCCGTCCGTCCGTCCGTCCGTCCGTCTGTCTGTTCGTCACCGATTTTTGGGCCTTAAATTTTAAGCTAGGATTATGAAATTTGGTACATAGGATCCTTGGCCGAGTCACCAGAACAAGTGTAAAAATTTTTAAAATCCGCCCACTGCCACGCCCCCTTTTAGAAAAAACGTAGTTTTAAGCCAAACCGTAAGGAATTTCAAAAAAGTGTGTTTGCAACATATTTAGACAATCCTAATATCTATATTTCGTCCATACAAAGTTTTTTGCCACGCCCACTTTTTGGGGGCGTTTTAAGTAAAAAACGTTTTTTGTCCAAATTTTAAAACTTTCGAAAAAAATTTTGAAACAAATGCTTCCGCAATGGTAATATAAACATTTTGTCCATATATCATTTTCACCTACGCCCACATTTTGGGGGCGTTTTCTTACAAAAACCATTTGTATACCCCATCCCAAGGCATTAGCAATAGAAAACCGTTGTTTTTTGTCGAACCACAAAAGATTTTGAGAAACTGTCTGAGCAATATATTGTGACAATGTCATTTTCTGTATTTCATCGCCATAAGGCCTATATTTTGAGTATATTAATTTAAAGGATGGGATGGGATAGGGTATTCAACGATCCGCATAGCGGATTGTAGCCTCTCATATGTTTTTTGTTTAGTATTGTTTGGCGGCGCCACTTCCCACATATCGCATCAATCAATGGACTAATTGAGAGAACATTTCGGTGAGCACATAATTTCACGTTTTGGGCCGGTCGATTGGCCACCAAGATCGTGATATCACACCGTTAGACTTTTTCCTGTGGGGATATGTAAAGTCAAAAGCTTATGCCGACAAACCCGCTTCGATTCAGGCCTTGGAGGAAAACATCACGCGTGTCATTCGCCAGTTACCAGTCGAAGTGCTCGAACGAGTGATCGAAAATTGGACTCAACGGATGGACCATCTGCGACGTAGCAACGGCCAACATTTGATAGACATAATCTTCAAAAAATAAATGCCAAAGAATGTTCTTTCAATTGATAATAAACATTCTCCATTAAATTTGAATTTTCTGTGTTTTTTTCTTTAAAAAAGTAGGGAACCTCGAAATGGATCACCCATTATAAACATTTTGTCCATAGATCATTTTCACCTACGCCCACATTTGGGGGGCGTTTTCTTACAAAAACCATTTGTATGCCCAATCCCAAGACATTAGCAATAGAAATACGTTGATTTTTGTCGAACCACAAAAGATTCTGATAAACTGTTCGAATATGTTGTGACAATGTCATTTTCTATATTATAGGCCCATAAAGCCCACTTTTTGGAGATATGAATTTTAAGGATGGGATGGGATGGGGTATTCAACGATCCCCACAGCGGATTGTAGCCTTTCATATTTTTATACCCTATCCCATAGGGGGGTATATTAGTTTTGATACTTAGTTTGTAACATAGAGAAATAATTTTGCTACATATACCTCAAAGTATATGGATCGACTCAGAATCGCTAGCTGAGTCGATTAAGCCATGTCTGTCTGTCCGTCCGTCCGTCCGTCCGTCCGTACGTCACCGATTTTTAGGCCTTAAATTTTGAGCTAGGATAATGAAATTTGGTATATAGGATCCTCGTCTCTGCCTACAGAACAAGTGTAAAAATTTTTGAAATCCGCCCACTGCCACGCCCCCTTTTAAGAAAAACTCAGTTTTTGACCAAACCGTAAGGAATTTTAAAAAAGTTTCTGAACAACATATTTAGACATTATTAATATCTATATTTCGTCCATATAAAGTTTTTTGCCACGCCCACTTTTTGGGGGCTTTTTCAATAAAAAACTGTTTTCGGTCAAATTTTAAATTTTTCGAAAAAAATTTTGATGCAGAATCATTAACATTATTAATATGAACATTTCGTCTATATACCATTTTAACCCACGCCCACTTTTTGGGGGCGTTTTTATATAAAAACCATTTTTATACACTACCCCATAACATATGCAAGAGAAAACCTTGTCTTATGTAGAACCGTTAAAGTGTTTTGTAAGCAGTCTGTAGAATTTGTTGTCACTATATCATTTTTTCTATTTATCCACATCGTGTTTTAAGCCATGTCCCCTTTTTTGGGGATTTTAGTTTTATGGATAGGATGGGATAGGGTATTCAACGATCCGCACAGCGGATTGTAGCCTTCTCATATGTTTTTTTTAATTTTATTTAAACTTACTTACTAATTAAAACTACTTATGAACTAACTAAATCTACTTAGAAACTAATTAAAACTACCTAAAAATAACTTTTAAAACACTTTTACGGTTCTACAAAAGACAATGTTTTCTCCTGCATATGTTATGGGGTAGTGTATAAAAATAGACGAAATGTTCATGTTAATATTACCAATGATTCTGCATCGAAATTTATTTCGAAAAATTTTTTGTTACTGAAAACGCCCCCAAAAAGTGGGCGTGGCAAAAAACTTTATACAGAGGTAATATAAAAATATATTAAGATTGTCTACATATGTTATTATGAAACTTTTTCAAAATTCCTTACGGTTTGGCCAAAAACTGAGTTTTTCTTAAAAGGGGGCGTGGCAGTGGGCGGATTTTGAAAATGTTTACACTTGTTCTGTAGGCACGGACGAGGATCCTATATACCAAATATCAATATCCTAGCTCAAAATTTAAGGCCTAAAAATCGGTGACGTACAGACGGACGGACGGACAGACAGACATGGCTTTATCGACTCAGCTAGCGATTCTGAGTCGATCCATATACTTTGAGGTATATGTAGCTAAATTATTTCTGTTATTTTACAAACTATGTATCAAACCTAATATACCCCTATGGGGTATAAAAATAAGTCAGAGGGAGTCGATGGTATATCCAACATTGTACTGCGACACTTACCCCTGAAGCTTTGGACATTTACACCACGCTGTTCAACAACGCGCTGCAATTTGCAATTAAGTGGCGCTACAGTCCGGAATGAACCTGGGCCTCAACCAACATGCCTCTCCAATTAGCCCGGTCCTTAGGTAACTGCCTCCAGTTGCGCACTCCAAGTTGGTTGAGGTCGGTTTCCACTTGTGCGCGCCACTTAAGGCGAGGTCTTCCTCTACTGCGTCCGACGTCTGGCTGGGAATCGAAGACTCTGCGAGCCGGAGTATTGGTGTCCATTCGTTCTACATGTCCTAGCCATCTTAAACGTCCAATGCGGAGTTTTTTGACCAGGGGCATGTCGCTGTACAGCTCGTATAGTTCTTGGTTGAATCTTCGTCTCCATAGCCCGTCAACGCAAACGGGACCGAAGATTTTTCGAAGAATTTTCCTCTCGAATCTACCAAGGATTTCTTCATCCGCTTTTGATACGGTCCATGCTTCAGCGCCGTAGAGCAGGACTGGGATGATCAGGGTCTTATATAGGGTCTCCTTAGTAGTTCGAGTGAGGGCTTTACTACTAAATTGCCTTCTTAGCCCGAAGAAACAGCGGTTGGCAAGAGTAATTCTTCGTTTAATTTCTGACGAGATGTTGTTGTCAGAGTTAATAGCGGAGCCGAGGTAGACAAACTCCCGTACTACCTCAAAGTTATATCTGTCAATGGTGACGTTCTGTCCAATTCGTCGATGTTGTGTGTCCTTTCGTGTTGACAGCATATACTTAGTCTTACCCTCATTTACTGCTAAACCCATTTTCGCCGCTTCCTTCTCTATACTAGCAAAAGTGGCTATGACATCACGTTGAGTCCTACCAATGATGTCAATATCGTCAGCGTATGCTAGTAGTTGCACCGACTTTTGGAAAATTGTGCCTCTGGTGTTGGCTTTGGAGTTTTGCACAATTCTCTCAAGAATCAGATTAAAGAAGTCACATGACAGCGCATCGCCTTGCCTAAATCCTTTTTTGGTATCGAATGTGTCGGTGAGGTCGTTTCCGACCCTGATGGAGCAGCGAGAATTCTCCATCGTCATCCTACACAAACGGACGAGTTTGGGCGGTATACCAAAACTAGACATGGCTCTGTACAGTTCGTCTCTATAAATGCTGTCATATGCGGCTTTGAAATCGATGAATAGGTGGTGGGTATCGATTTGGACTTCTTGAGTTTTTTCCAGGATCTGCCGAAGTGTGAAAATTTGATCGGTTGTGGACTTTCCTGGCCTAAAAGCACACTGATAAGGGCCAATCAGGTTGTTGGTAAACGGTTTCAGGCGTTCACATATTACGGCAGATAGGATCTTGTAGGCGATGTTGAGGAGACTTATGCCTCTGTAGTTGGCGCAGTTCAGAGGGTCTCCTTTTTTGTGGATCGGGCAAACGATGCTGAGGTTCCATTCTTCAGGCATATTTTCATCCGACCAGATTTGGCTTATGAGTTGGTGGATGTTACTTACCAAGTCATCTCCGCCGGCCTTATAGAGCTCAGCGGGAAGGCCGTCATTTCCGGCAGCCTTATTAAGCTTGAGTTTAGATATTGCTATCCTCACTTTCCATCAGGTCGGGTGGTTGGCAGTTTTCGCTGTCGTTGCCAATATTGAATGGTTCGTTCTGCCTGACAGCGGAATGTTGTTCGTCATCGCCGTTTAACAGTCTGCAGAAGTGGTTCTTCCATATCCTCAGCATCGACTGTGTCTCAACTACAACATTTCCTTGTTCATCTCGACAGGATTCTGTTCGAGCCTTGTATCCTTGGCTTTGACGTTTTACACTTTGGTAAAACTTGCGAACATCGTTCCTGGAGTGGCACCTCTCTATATCCTCGATCGCGCGCTTTTCTTGCTCTTTTTTCTTCTTGCTGAAAAGCCGATGTTCTTCCCTTCTTCTTTGCCTATAGAGCTCAATGGCAGCTCTCGTCTTCACCTGCAGCTTAGCCTTGTAGGCCTCGTTCTTGGCTGCGAGCATCTGTCGGCATTCCTCATCAAACCAGGGGTTTCTTGCTGGTGGGCGCGAGAAACCTAGCACATCAGTTGCGGCTGATCTAATGGCCTGTTGGCATCGTTGCCATTGCTCTTCGACATTCGATGCTGGTGGTATGGTGTTAATCGAGAGGTTAAGGGATACGCGTTGTGCGAAGGTCTTGGCGGTCTCTTGCGATTGCAGTCTTCCGACATTAAATTTTTTCACAGTATTGCTGGATTGTTGTGGCGTGGTGGATATCCGCATTCTTACCTTGGCTGCTACAAGGTAGTGATCCGAGTCGATGTTAGCTCCTCGGAATGTTCGGACATCCAAAATACTGGATGCGTGCCTCTTATCTATCGCAATGTGATCAATTTGGTTGACCGTTCGTTGATCTGGAGACCGCCATGTCCCCTTATGGATATCGAGGTGAGGAAACCGTGTGCTGGCTATAGTGGCATTTCGTTCCGTAGCGAAATCAATTAGCCTAAGTCCGTTACCAGACGTGTTGTCGTGTAGGCTATGTTTTCCGACAATACTTCTAAAGATGTTTTCTCTTCCTACCTTTGCGTTAAAATCTCCCAGCACGATTTTAACATCGTACTTCGGTAGTCGCTCATAGGTTTTGTCGAGGAGCTCGTAGAAGCAATCCTTAGCTATGTCATCTTTTTCTTCCGTCGGAGCGTGAGCGCATATAAGGCTTATGTTGGCGAATTTGGCCTTGATGCGGATTGTTACTATGCGTTCGCTAATGTCTTGGAAACATAAGACTTCTTGCCTAAGTCTGGCACTTATAACAAATCCGCATCCGAATAGTCGCTGTTTCTGCTCACTATAACACGGTCCGTAGTATATGTCACAGTTTTTCATCCTCTTTTTGCCAGGCCCATACCATCGTATTTCCTGGATGGCAGTAATGTCTGCTTTGTAGCAGTTTAGGGCTTCCGCTAGTTGTTCGCCTGCACCTTTCCTGTTTAATGTTCTCACATTCCAGGTGCAGATACGAACGTCGTTGTCCTTTTTTCGTTTAGCAGGGTCGTTAACAATAAAATCCGTCCTTTCCGAGGCTATTGGTTGCTTCGTAACCATGTTTTTTTTTCTGTGGGTGGGTAGTTAACCCAAAGCACAACCCCCAACCTGGAGTGCCAGTTCCAATTTATTAGATACCCCTAGGACACGGGGCCATCAGTATCCACTACGGGATTGAGCGCTGCCGTTGGCCTTTCGGTTCATCCGCCACCATCTCTGTTCAAGGGGCCTGACTAACCCTTGAAATTCCTAGACAACCTGTTGTCCGAATATGTCAGAGCAGCTCATCTAGGTTCGCCTGGGACAGCAGGCCGGGTATTCATCCGTGCCATTCTCACCAGGGTGTTTATAGTGTTGCTGTTTTTCGTCGTGTTATCAACACTCGCACTTATCGTTTAGCAAGTCAAATCCGGTTGGATGAGACCAGTACCCGATGGTTACCACTTGGAGGTAGAGATAAGCACATTTGATGTGTAGTCAGAGTTGCAACACTGGGCATTGCCAAGTTAACGCCAATCAGAGTCTACCCTCGTTCCACAGCACCCAACCATCCAACAACGCGCTGAATAATGCATATTATCCAGTGAAAATCAACTTTCAGAAAACTTGCTACATGTCTCTTATCAGGCCGATGATTGCCTATGGGTGCCCGGTGTGGTTCAACATTGCCCCATCTCAAATGGAAAAGATACGGGTGATTAAGAGGCAGTGTTTGAGAAGCTGCCTTGGACTTCACAGAACACCAGTATCTGACTACACAAAATATTATTCCAACCAGGTCCTATACAACGGGGCCCAACATAAATAGGATAGACAATTTTCTCGTGAAACTCATTCGGTTTCACGCGGCAAGAGCGATGACCTCGAGCAATAGTCTCATCTTTGGGGCCTTCTACCCCAATGATGAATATTTTGAAAGTGCTCGTTTGAGAGGCTTTATTCCGACTGAAGCTTTCCTATTTTTGGATAGTCGAGGGCTGATACAGGATAGATCGGCGGTTCCGCTAATCTACCACGACTTCCGACGAACTGTGGATAGGCGGCTCCTGTACGACCGAGACGTCGTCGCTCAGGGCGGAGGAGAGCGCCTGCGGTTCAGCAGGAGTGTGTCCGATTGGGACTGTCGGAGTAGGTTGCAACAGGAAAACCTGTTGTTGTGGCTACAAGATAAGTTATATACAGTTGACTTTTATATTGAAGTATGGTTAATCTAAGTTAGTAAAAACAAAAAAAAATATAAACATATAAAAATACAAAAATGCTCGCTGTTACTGTTCTACTTTTTAAGTTATTTTTAGGTAGTTTTAATTAGTTTCTAAGTAGATTTAGTTAGTTCATAAGTAGTTTTAATTAGTTAGTAAGTTTAAATAAAATTCAAAAAAAAAAAATGATACGAAACCAAGTTTTTTTTAAAAATGTTTCTTGGTAAAGAAAAAGATATATGTATAATACAATAATTAAATTGTATTATAGGCCGAAAGGCATTAGATTTAAATTGTTATTATTTAATTTAGGGTGCCCGCAGTCCCAAAAGAAGTTTCACTTCAAGAAAACGTGAATCAAATTACAACGACATGTAACTGGATTCAATTTTTCTTGGTTTAAAATATAAATATAGAGATTCATTAATCCAACTACATAATAAGCCGAAAGCCATTATATTTAAGTTGTTATCATTTAATTTAGGGCACCCGCAGAGAACCAGTTAGTTAGTTAAGTTAGTAGATAAGTAAGACAGTTTTTCATTAATTTTTGTCTAGCATGTTAGTTAGTTCTAAGTTGAATTTAAATAAAAATGAATTTAAAAAACATGTAATTGGATATGCTCACAAAATTTAAAATTTAACGTTTTACATGTAGGTTGCATACGTAACAAATGTAGGTAGTTGATGAAACGAATCAGGCATGTAGTTTATCCGATTTACTACGCGTAGTTAATTAAGTAGACTACCTCACGTAAACTACACTGCCATCTCTGGTGGATGCCCATTTTACCACACCTTAGTGAAGCGACGTAGTAGCGTGTGGCTGTAAGCAAGGCCGCCTAAAAGAACATGCGTAAGGCTGAAAATGAGACATTTTCATACGACTGAACTGTCAAGTCAAATTATAAAGGATAGTGCAGTTTAATATAAGCGTCGTACCACAATTAATTAAAAAAATAGTGTTTTTAAATTGAAATAAAGATAATAAACCTAAAAAAGTTATAAACAAATATCATTCCTACAAAATAGACATAAAAACATATGAGAAGGCTACAATTCGCTGTACGGATCGTTGAATACCTTATCCCAACCCATCCTTAAAATTAATATCTCCAAAAAGTGGGCTTTATGGGCCTATAATATAGAAAAGGACATTGTCACAACATATTGTTCAAACAGTTTATCAGAATCTTTTGTTGTTTGACAAAAAACATCGTTTTTCTCCTGCATATGCTATGGGGTAGTGTATACAAACGGTTTTTGTAAGAAAACGCCCCCAAAAAGTGGGCGTGGGTTAAAATGGTCTATAGACGAAATGTTCATATTAATATAACTAATGACTCTGCATCAACATTTTTTTCGAAATTTAAAATTTGACAAAAAACTTTATATGAATGAAATATAGACGGACGGACAAACGGACGGACAGACAGACATGGCTTAATCGACTCAGCTAGCGATTCTGAATCGATCCATTTACTTTGAGATATATGTATCGAAATTATTTCTCTATGTTACAAACTTAATCTCAAAACTAATATACCCCTATGGGATAGGGTATAATCATATTAATTTAATTTTGCAAAATTCAATAGGAGACCAGAGATAGCAGAATTGCCATTTTGTTAAATAACTACATTTGTTACGTCTGCTACGTAACTGAAGTAGGTAGTTAATGTAGTTAAACGTAGTTAACGTAGCAAAATGAAATAGGCGTAGTGGAATCTGTCAAAATGTAGTTTGAATTGCCTGTTTTGAAAATGTCTTTTGCCCCAAAAGAATTCGATAAAATGAGCTGAATATTTTAAACTAATCCATAAATTGTGTGTGATTGCTTAGCAAAACCAAAATAAACGATAAGCATATGAGAAGGCTAAAATCCGCTGTGCGGATCGTTGAATACCCTATCCTATCCCATCTGTAAAACGAATATCCCAAAAAGGTGGACATAGCTTAAAACACGATGGAGATTAAATATAGAAAATTACATTGCCACAACAAATTGTTCAAATGGTTTTTATATAAAAACGCCCCCAAAAAGTGGGCGTGGCTTAAAATGGTCTATAGACAAAATGTTTATTATATCATTACGAAAGTATTTGAATCAAAAGTTTTTTCGAACTTTTTAAATTTTGGACGAAAAGCGTTTTTTACTAAAAACGCCGCCAAAAAGTGGACTGGCAAAAAACTTTATATGAACGAAAATGATATTCAGACTGCCTTAATATCTTGAATACTTGACTCGGAACTCTTTAATCTTTAGTTCTCAGTATATTGGAGTGACCGCCATATATATAATCTGTGTTAAGATAACAATTGGAAATAAATATCTGTATGTTGCAAATGCGTACATTCCTTCATATCGTCTATGCATTCTGTATTCTGAGCTATAGAAGGCTTTAGAATACATCTTTGACTTATCTTGTTATGACAGTACTATTTTGTTGCTGGGCGATTTCAACTTACCACACATTGAATGGGTGCCTTCAGAGGGAGACTCTGTACTGACTCTGTTAGTACTGCAGTATTAGAATCTACTACCAGCATTTCTAACATAGACAAAAATCATCCTCCACTAGATATTTTCATTGACATAGGCGGACATCTGTACGAAAACGCTGACTCGTACGATCGTTCGTACTCTTTTGACTTTCGGAAAGCAAACTTTCAAAGGCTATCCGAAGAAATTATTATTTCAAATATGAAGATTGACGGCTTCTCCAATTTAGAAGAAGCTGTTAAAAATTTCTATTTTATAATAAAAGATTGCATGGATAAGACTATCCCAGTCAGGCATTCTAAAAATGCCCAAATCCAGCACCCGTGGTACACGAAAGAGCTTAAATCTCTTCGAAACAGACGAAACCGGGCCTGGAATAAAAATTTGTTAAAAGCCGGAATCATTACGACTATGATAAGTAGCTGAATTACTTAAATGAATTCTCTGCGATGTCTAGTAGTTTATATAATGGCTATATAGTCAATATGGAGAACGCTCTTAAAAGTGACCCAAAACGCTTTTTGGGATTTGTCAATTCGAAGAGAAAACGAATGGATACCCAGCCAACTTCTCTTCCAATAATTCAAAAACATCGAGCTCTCTAATTGTGTCAAACTTATTCGCAGGAGCTTCAGTAAATCATTTATTGATACCCCTCCAGTCTTAGACGAGGATTATTTCAGTTATCTCAATGACTGTCCTCAAGTTAGTTTCAGCAATGTTACATTTGACGATGAGATACTACTTAAATCCCACCAATAGTCGTAAAGCAATGCAAAGATGCTCTTTTGCCATACCTTAAGTATATGTTTGAAAGCTCCCTTGCCACAGGAGTATTCCCAACCCAATTGAAAAGTGCATTTATAAAACCTGTTTTTAAAAAAGGCGAGCGAGGAGATATCTCTAATTATAGACCTATCTCAAAACTATCTTGCATTCCTAAGTTATTTGAACATATTATTTGTGTTAAATTGGTATTCCTGTGTCGAAACATTATCTGTGAAGAACAGCATGGCTTTGATAAACATCGATCCACTGTAACAAATCTATTAACGTTTATGCATCATTGTTCCAATAGTTTGGAAAATAAAAAAGAAGTCGATTGTATATACACTGACTTCTCCAAAGCATTTGACCAGTTATCACATCACACCATAATTTTCAAACTTAAGGCGTATGGATCCCCTCCAGGTTTCATAAATTGGGTTAAATCATATCTCTCATTAAGAACATACCAAGTAAAATTTAGAGGTTCCAAGCCCAACCCTTTTGTTGCTCAATCTGGAGTACCTCAAGGAAGTCATTTGGGACCAATTTTATTTATACTTGCAATTAACGATGTAAAAGCCTGTATTCGAGATAGCAAAATATTGATATATGCTGATGATATGAAAATTTTCAAATGTGTAGAAGATTTAAACGATTCGCTTTCACTACAAACCGATTTAAATAGTTTTACCATATGTTGTCTTTAAAACGGTTTGAATCTGAATCCTACAGTTTTAAAGATCTTGGTGTTTATTTTGATCCCAAAATGGAGTTTAATAAACACATTAACGTTATCGTCAATAAATCCAACTCTATGTTAGGATTTATAAAAAGGTGGTCAAAAGAGTTTAATGACCCATATGTCACTCTTTCACTCTATAATTGTCTAGTTCGCCCTCACTTGGAGTATGCCTCACAAGTTTGGACACTCTTCTATGTAGTTCATTCGAATAGAATTGAATCAGTCCAAAGTAAATTCATAAGATTTGCTTTGAGAGGACTTCCATGGGATGATCCACACAATTTGCCTCCGTATAGGTGTCGAATTAAACTGCTGCAACTATTGCCTTTGTCTCAACGTAGACTTAACAATGACATGGTTTTCTTACACCAATTATTATCAGGACAAATTAATGCTCCTGATCTGTTAAGTGCCATTGGTTTTAATACCCGGGGAGGTTCCTAGAACCTGCGTAGATTAAATATATTACATATACCTTATCATAAACAGAGCTATGGTATGCATGAGGCCATTAGTCGTATGAGTAGGGTACACAATAAAAATAACGATGTAGTTGAACTACATGTTAGTAAATGTAGTTTAAAACATATGAGAATGCTACAATATCTACGCTGTGCGGATTGTTGAATACCCTATCGCATCCCATCTTTAAAATTAATATCCCCAAAAAGTGGACATGGCTTAAAACACGATGGGGATTAAATATAGAACATATGAGAAGGCTACAATCCGCTGTGCGGATCGTTTAATACCCTGTCCCATCCCATCCTTAAAATTGATATCCCCAAAATATGGTCTTTATGGTCATAAAGTATTGAAAATGACGTTGTTACAACATATTGTTCCGAAGGATTATCAAATTCTTTTATGGTTCGACAAAAAAACACGTTTTTGTATTGCATATGCCTTGGGGTAGGGCATACAAATGGTTTTTGTAGGAAAACGCCCCCAAAAAGTGGGCATGGGTTAAAATGGTCTACTGACGAAATGCTCATATTAATACTACCAATGATTTTGCATCAAAATTTTTTCGAAAATTTTCAAATTTGGCCAAAAAAGGTTTTTTATGGAAAATGCCCCCAAAAAGTGGGCGTGGCAAAAATCTTTGTATTGACGAAATATAGATATTACGATTCTCTAAATATGCTACTCAGACACTTTTTTGAAATTCCTTACGGTTTGGCCAAAAACTGAGTTTATCTTAACAGGGGGCGTGGCAGTGGGCGGATTTCAAAAATTTTTACACTTGTTCTGTAGGCACGGGCGAGGATCCCATATACCAAATTTCATTATCCTAGCTCAAAATTTAAGGCCTAAAAATCGGTGACGTACAGACGGACGGACGGACGGACGGACGGACGGACGGACAGACAGACATGGCTTAATCGACTCAGCTAGGGATTCTGAGTCGATCCATATACTTTGAGGTATATGTAGCTAAATTATTTCTCTATGTTACAAACTAAGTATCACAACTAATATACCCCTATGGGATAGGGTATAAAAATACTCTCCGAAATTGTATGCTAGAGTCGTAATATGTGTATGTAAAATTGTTATATAGCTAAATTGTAATTTCATCGTTTACTGATTTTGTTAGTGATGTCAAACTTAATAACTTCTATGTTCTGTTATGCCCCACTAACAAATGCACTAAAGATGAGCCTGTATGCATATTGTATGCTGTGGCAAATCTCTGCTCGTAGATGCTGCTTGTATTAAGCTCGCTACGACACAGATCTGATAGTGTTAAATAAAAAAGTGTTAAAAAGAAAGTTTTTCTAAATTATTAACCGTTTAACCGAAAAGAACGTTTTTCTAAAAAGGGGGCGTGGCAGTGGGCGGATTTCAAAAATGTTTACACTTGATCTGCTCCGTCGGCCAGAGAGTCTATATACCTACCGAATTTCAACACTTTAGCTCAAAATTTAAGGCCATAAATCGGTGACACACAGACGGACAGAAGAAAAGGAGCGCTCTGTGATAAGCGCTATCAATTATCGGTTTTAAGGACACCACAACATCCAGGCTTCATCACATAGTTATAGTACGTTTCCACCGAGTCAAAATGCGTTATTTCAGCGAAATTCATGATTTCAGCCGAAATGTGAAGCATTCCGCCATACAATTTCACATTCCGAAATTCGGCATTCCGCTGGAATCTTATTTCAAACGAGGTCCAACCGAATTATGTCAAATCAACCATTACTTTTTCTCCTACAAAAACTTTTTTTTTCCTCCTATAAACGTCAAATTGCTCTGTTATTATTTGTTTAAAAAAAGAAAACAAATTTAAATTTATGAAATACAAGCTGGCCCGTCAAACGTTGTTTTGCCATTATCAAATGGAATGACCGCCTACAGCGCCACCTGTTGAGAATTTTTCAATTTTTCTTTTTTCCTAAACCTTCGCGGAGTAATTACGAACAAATCCGCAGAAGGAAGTATCCAATTTGGTCCAGTCGTTTTCGAGTTTTAAGCATCCGAACAAACCAAGATCCATTTTTATTTATGAAATATTCAAAATACTTTTAATTAATGGACATTCGAAGTATCTTTATACCCTATCCCATAGGGGTATATTAGTTTTGATACATAGTTTGTAACATAGAGAAATAATTTAGCTACATATACCTCAAAGTATATGGATCGACTCAGAATCGATAGCTGAGTCGATTTAGCCATGTCTGTCCGTCCGTCCGTCCGTACGTCACCAGTTTTTGGGCCTTAAATTTTGAGCTAGAAGGATGAAATTTGGTACACGTGCTCTTTGTTGCTCCCAGCAGAACAAGTGTAAAAAGTTTTGAAATCCGCCCACTGCCACGCCCCCTTTTTAGAAAAACGTATTTTTTGGCCAAACCATAAGGAATTTTGAACAACATATTTAGATAATCTGAATATCTGTATTTCGTTCATATAAAGTTTTTTGCCACGCCCACTTTTTGGGGGCGTTTTTAATAAAAAACGTTTTTCGGCCAAATTTTAAAATTTTCGAAAAAAATTTTGATGCAGCATCATTAGTAATATAAATATGAACATTTCGTTCATAGACCATTTTAACCCACCCCCACTTTTTGGGGGCGTTTTTATATAAAAAACATTTTTATACCCCATAACATATGCAGGAGAAAACCTTGTCTTTTGTAGAACCGTAAAAGTTTTTTATAAGCGGTCTGAAGAATTTGTTGTCACCATGTCATTTTCTTTATTTTATCCACATCATATTTTTAGCCATGTCCACTTTTTGGGAATTTTAGTTTTACAGATAGGATGGGATAGGGTATTCAACGATCCGCACAGTGGATTGTAGCCTTCTCATATGTTTTACCTCCAAGTTAAAAGTACAGGATGGGTACTGGTATCATCCAACCGGATTTGACTTGCTAAACGATAAGTGCGAGTGTTGATAACAAGATGTATAACAGCAACACTATAATCACCCTGGTCAGAATGGCGCGTAATGAATAACCGGTCTGCCGTCCCAGGCGAACCTAGATGAGCTCCTTCAACATATTCGGATAACAGGTTCTCTATTTCAAAGGTAAGTCAGGCAACTTGAACAGAGATGGTGGTGGATGAACCGAAAGGTCAACGGCAGCGCTCAATCCCGTAGTGGATACTGATGGCCCCGTGTCCTAGGTATATCTTATAAATTGGAACTGGCCCTCCAGGTTGGGGATTGTGCTTTGGGTTAACTACAATCCTATGCAAAAAACCTAATTATGAAGCAACCAATAGCCTCGGAAAGACTGATATTACTGTTGACGACCCTGCTAAATGAAAAAAAGGACAACGAAGTTCGTATCTGCACCTGGAATGTGAGAACATTAAACAGGAGAGGTGCAGGCCCTAAACTGCTTCAAAAGAAACTGCCATCCAGGAAATATGATGGGATGGGCCGGAAAAAAGAGGATGAAAAACTGTGACATCTACTATGGACCGTGTTATAGTGAGCAGAAACAGCGATTCGGATGCGGATTTGTTATAAGTGCCAGACTTAAGCAAGAAGTATTATGTTTCCAACTCTAAACTCAAGCTTAATAAGGCCTCCGGAAATGACGGCCTTCCCGCTGAGCTTTATTAAGCTGGCGGAGATGACTTGGTAAGTAGCATCCACCAACTCATAAGCCAAATCGGGTCGGATGAAAGCATGCCTGAAGAATGGAACCTCAGCATCGTTTGCCCAATCCACAAAATAAAGAAGACCCTCTGAACTGCGCCAACTACAGAGGCATAAGTCTGCTCAACATCGCCTACAAGATCTTATCTGCCATAATATTTGAACGCCTGAAACAGTTTACCAACAACCTGATCGGCCCTTATCAGTGTGGTTTTAGGCCAGGAAAGTCCACAATCGATCAAATTTTCACACTTCGGCAGATCCTGGAAAAACCCAAGAAGTCCAAATCGATACCCACCACCTATTTATGAGATTTCAAAGCCGCATACGACAGCATTTACACCGCCCAAAATCGTCCGTTTATGTAGGATGACGATGGAGAATTCTCGCTGCACCGTCAGCGAGAATTACTAGCGTACTAGCATACGCCGACGATATTGACATCATTGTTGGGCTCAACGTGATGTTATAGCCACGTTTAGTAGTATAGAGAAGGAAGCGGCAAAAGTGGGTTTAGCAGCAAATGAGGGTAAGACTAAGTATATGCTACCAACACGAAATGACACACAACATTTACGAACTGGACAAAACGTCACCATTGACAGATATAACTTTGAGGTAGTACGGGACTTTGTCTACCTCGGCTCCGCTATTAACTCTGACAACAACATCTCGTCAGAAATCAAACGAAGAATTACTTTTGCCAATCGCTGTATCTTCGGGCTTAGAAGGCAATTTAGTAGTAAAGCCCTCACTCGAACTACTAAGGAGATCCTATATAAGACCCTGATTATCCCAGTCCTGCTCTACCGCGCTGAATTATGGACCGTATCAAAAGCGGATGAAGAAATCCTTGGTCGATTCGAGAGAAAAATTGTTCGAAAAATCTTCGGTCCCGTTTGCGTTGACGGGCTATGGAGACGAAGATTCAACCACGAACTATACGAGCTGTACAGCGACATACCCATAGTCAAAAAACTCCGCATTGAACGTTTAAGATGGTTAGGACATGTAGAACGAATTGACACCAATACTCCGGCTCGCAGAGTTTACGATTCCCAGCCAGACGTCGGACGCATTAGAGGAAGACCTCGCCTTAAGTGGCGCGCACAAGTAGAAACCGACCTCAACCAGCTTGGAGTGCGCAACTGGAAGCAGTTAGCTAAGGACCGGGCTAGTTGGAGAGGCAATCATTATACCCTATCCCATAGGGGTATATTAGTTTTGATACTTAGTTTGTAACATAGAGAAATAATTTAGCTACATATACCTCAAAGTATATGGATCGACTCAGAATCCCTAGCTGAGTCGATTAAGCCATGTCTGTCTGTCCGTCCGTCCGTCCGTCTGTACGTCACCGATTTTTAGGCCTTAAATTTTGAGCTAGGATAATGAAATTTGGTATATGGGATCCTCGCCCGTGCCTACAGAACAAGTGTAAAAATTTTTGAAATCCGCCCACTGCCACGCCCCCTTTTAAGATAAACTCAGTTTTTGGCCAAACCGTAAGGAATTTCAAAAATGTGTCTGAGTAGCATATTTAGAGAATCGTAATATCTATATTTCATACAAAATTTTTTGCCACGCCCACGCCCACTTTTTGGGGGCGTTTTCCTACAAAAACCATTTGTATGCCCTACCCCAAGGCATATGCAATACAAAAACGTGGTTTTTTGTCGAACCATAAAAGAATTTGATAATCCTTCGGAACAATATGTTGTAACAACGTCATTTTCAATACTTTATGACCATAAAGACCATATTTTGGGGATATCAATTTTAAGGATGGGATGGGATAGGGTATTAAACGATCCGCACAGCGGATTGTAGCCTTCTCATATGTTCTATATTTAATCCCCATCGTGTTTTAAGCCATGTCCACTTTTTGGGGATATTAATTTTAAAGATGGGATGCGATAGGGTATTCAACAATCCGCACAGCGTAGATATTGTAGCATTCTCATATGTTTATACCCTATCCCATAGGGGTATATTAGTTTTGATACTTAGTTTGTAACATAGAGAAATAATTTTGCTACATATACCTCAAAGTATATGGATCGACTCAGAATCGCTAGCTGAGTCGATTAAGCCATGTCTGTCTGTCCGTCCGTCCGTCCGTCCGTCTGTACGTCACCGATTTTTAGGCCTTAAATTTTGAGCTAGGATAATGAAATTTGGTATATAGGATCCTCGTCTCTGCCTACAGAACAAGTGTAAAAATTTTTGAAATCCGCCCACTGCCACGCCCCCTTTTAAGAAAAACTCAGTTTTTGACCAAACCGTAAGGAATTTTAAAAAAGTTTCTGAACAACATATTTAGACAATATTAATATCTATATTTCGTCCATATAAAGTTTTTTGCCACGCCCACTTTTTGGGGGCGTTTTCAATAAAAAACTGTTTTCGGTCAAATTTTAAATTTTTCGAAAAAAATTTTGATGCAGAATCATTAACATTATTAATATGAACATTTCTTCTATATACTATTTTAACCCACGCCCACTTTTTGGGGGCGTTTTTATATAAAAACCATTTTTATACACTACCCCATAACATATGCAAGAGAAAACCTTGTCTTTTGTAGAACCGTTAAAGTGTTTTGTAAGCAGTCTGAAGAATTTGTTGTCACTATATCATTTTTTCTATTTATCCACATCGTGTTTTTAGCCATGTCCCCTTTTTTGGGGATTTTAGTTTTATGGATAGGATGGGATAGGGTATTCAACGATCCGCACAGCGGATTGTAGCCTTCTCATATTTTTTATATAAAAACGCCCCGAAAAAGTGGGCGTGGGTTAAAATGGTATATAGACGAAATGTTTATATTAATAATGTAAATGATTCTGCATCAAATTTTTTTGAGAAAAATTTAAAATTTGACCGAAAACAGTTTTTAATTGAAAACGCCCCCAAAAAGTGGGCGTGGCAAAAAACTTTATATGGACGAAATATAGATATTAATATTGTCTAAACATGATGTTCAGAAACTTTTTTAAAATTCCTTACGGTTTGGTCAAAAACTGAGTTTTTCTTAAAAGGGGGCGTGGCAGTGGGCGGATTTCAAAAATTTTTACACTTGTTCTGTAGGCAGAGATGAGGATCCTATATACCAAATTTCATTATCCTAGCTCAAAATTTAAGGCCTAAAAATCGGTGACGTACAGACGGACGGACGGACGGACGGACAGACAGACATGGCTTAATCAACTCAGCTAGCGATTCTGAGTCGATCCATATACTTTGAGGTATATGTAGCAAAATTATTTCTCTATGTTACAAACTAAGTATCAAAACTAATATATCCCCATGGGATAGGGTATAAAAACACTTTGCGTAATTGTATTCTAGAGTCGTAATAAGTGTATGTTTATGTTTATACCCTTTCCCATAGGGGTATATTAGTTTTGATACATAGTTTGTAACATAGAGAAATAATTTAGCTACATATACTCAGAATCGATAGCTGAGTCGATTTAGCCATGTCTGTCCGTCCGTCCGTCCGTCCGTACGTCACCAGTTTTTGGGCCTTAAATTTTGAACTAGAAGGATGAAATTTGGTACACGTGCTCTTTGTTGCTCCCAGCAGAACAAGTGTAAAAAATTTTGAAATCCGCTCACTGCCACGCCCCCTTTTAAGAAAAACGTAATTTTTGGCCAAACCATAAGGAACTTTGAAAAACATTCTGAACAACATATTTAGATAATCTGAATATCTGTATTTCGTTCATATAAAGTTTTTTGCCACGCCCACTTTTTGGGGGCGTTTTTAATAAAAAACGTTTTTCGGTCAAATTTTAAAATTTTCGAAAAAAATTTTGATGCAGCATCATTAGTAATATAAATATGAACATTTCGTTCATAGACCATTTTAACCCACCCCCACTTTTTGGGGGCGTTTTTATATAAAAAACATATGAGAGGCTACAATCCGCTGTGCGGATCGTTGAATACCCTATCCCATCCTATCCATAAAACTAAAATCCCAAAAAAAAGTGGGCATGGCTAAAAATACGATGTGGATAAAATAGAAAAAATGATATAGTGACAACTAAATCTTCAGACTGCTTACAAAACACTTTTACGGTTCTACAAAAGACTAGGTTTTCTACTTCATATGTTATGGGGTAGTGTATAAAAATGGTTTTTATATAAAAACGCCCCCAAAAAGTGGGCGTGGGTTAAAATGGTATAAAGACGAAATGTTCATATTAATAATGTTAATGATTCTGCATCAAACATTTTTTCGAAAAATTTAAAATTTGACCGAAAACAGTTTTTTATTGAAAACGCCCCCAAAAAGTGGGCGTGGCAAAAAACATTATATGAACAAAATATAGATATTACGATTCTCTAAATATGCTGTTCAGACATTTTTTTGAAATTCTTTACGGTTTTGCCAAAAATTACGTTTTTCTAAAAAGGGGGCGTGGCAGTGGGCGGATTTCAAAAATTTTTACACTTGTTCTGGTGACTCGGACAAGGATCCTATATACCAAATTTCATTATCCTAGCTCAAAATTTAAGGCCCAAAAATCGGTGACGAACAGACAGACGGACGGACGGACACACGGACGGACGGACGGACGGACGGACGGACAGACAGACATGGCTAATTCGACTCAGCTAGCGATTCTGAGTCGATCCATATACTTTGAGGTATATGTAGCAAAATTATTTCTCTATGTTACAAACTATGTATCAAAACTAATATACCCCCCTATGGGATAGGGTATAAAAAACCATTTTTATACCCTACCCCATAACATATGCAGGAGAAAACCTTGTCTTTTGTAGAACCGTAAAAGTTTTTATACCCTATCCCATAGGGGTATATTAGTTTTGATACTTAGTTTGTAACATAGAGAAATAATTTTGCTACATATACCTCAAAGTATATGGATCGACTCAGAATCGCTAGCTGAGTCGATTAAGCCATGTCTGTCTGTCCGTCCGTCCGTCCGTCCGTCCGTCTGTACGTCACCGATTTTTAGGCCTTAAATTTTGAGCTAGGATAATGAAATTTGGTATATAGGATCCTCGTCTCTGCCTACAGAACAAGTGTAAAAATTTTTGAAATCCGCCCACTGCCACGCCCCCTTTTAAGAAAAACTCAGTTTTTGACCAAACCGTAAGAAATTTTAAAAAAGTTTCTGAACAACATATTTAGACAATATTAATATCTATATTTCGTCTATATAAAGTTTTTTGCCACGCCCACTTTTTGGGGGCGTTTTCAATAAAAAACTGTTTTCGGTCAAATTTTAAGTTTTTCGAAAAAAATTTTGATGCAGAATCATTAACATTATTAATATGAACATTTCGTCTATATACCATTTTAACCCACGCCCACTTTTTGGGGTCGTTTTTATATAAAAACCATTTTTATACACTACCCCATAACATATGCAAGAGAAAACCTTGTCTTTTGTAGAACCGTTAAAGTGTTTTGTAAGCAGTCTGAAGAATTTGTTGTCACTATATCATTTTTTCTATTTATCCACATCGTGTTTTTAGCCATGCTCCCTTTTTTGGGGATTTTAGTTTTATGGATAGGATGGGATAGGGTATTCAACGATCCGCACAGCGGATTGTAGCCTCTCATATGTTCTATTTTATCCACATCGTTTTTTTAGCCATGCCCACTTTTTTTTGGGATTTTAGTTTTATGTATAGGATGGGATAGGGTATTCAACGATCCGCACAGCGGATTGTAGCCTTCTCATATGTTTTATAAGCGGTCTGAAGAATTTGTTGTCACCATGTATTTTTAGCCATGTCCACTTTTTGGGAATTTTAGTTTTACAGATAGGATGGGATAGGGTATTCAACGATCCGCACAGTGGATTGTAGCCTTCTCATATGTTTTAAACTACTTTTACTAACATGCAGTTCAACTACATCGCTATTTTTATTGTAAACTCTACTCATGCGACTTATAGCCTCATGCATACCATAGTTGTATTTATGATTAGGTATATGTAAAATATTTAGTCTACGAAGGTTATAGGAACCTCCACGGGTACTAAAACCAATAGCACTTAAAAGATCAGGAGCATCTATTTGTCCTGATAATATTTGTTGTAAGAAGACCATGTCATTGTTAAGTCTACGTTGAGACAAAGGCAACAACTGCAGCAGTTTAATTCGACACCAATACGGAGGCAAATTGTGTACATCATCCCATGGAAGTCCTCTCAAAGCAAATCTTATAAATTTGCGTTGGACTGCCTCAATTCTATTTGAGTGAACGACATAGAAGGGTGTCCACACCTGTGAGGCATACTACAAGTGAGGGCGCACTAGACAATTATATAACGAAAGGGTGACATAAGGATCATTGAACTCTTTTGACCACCTTTTTATAAATCCCAACATAGAGTTGGATTTATTCACAATAACGTTTATGTATTTATTAAACTCCAATTTAGGATCAAAATAAACACCAAGATCTTTAAAACTGTCAATACGACAGAGAGTGTGCCCCGACAGAGTATAACTAAAATTGGACGGAATAGGTTTTCGTGAAAATGACATATGCTGGCACTTAGTGGGGTTCAGATTCAAACCGTTTTTAAAACACCATGTTGTAAAGCTATTCAAATCAGTTTGAAATGAAAGCGAATCGCTTGGCTCTCCTACACATTTGAAAATTTTCATGTCATCAGCATATATCAGTATTTTGCTCTCTCGAATACAAGCTTTTGCATCGTTAATAGCAAGAATAAATAAGATAGGGCCTAAATGACTACCTTGGGGTACTCCAGATTGGGCAACAAAAGGGTAGGATTTAGAGCCTCTAAATTTTACCTGATAAGTTCTTAGTGAGAGATATGATTGAACCCAATTTATGAAACCTGGAGGGAAACCATAAACCTTAAGTTTATAAATTATGATGTTATGTGATAACTGGTCAAAAGCTTTGGAAAAGTCAGTGTATATACAATCGACCTCTTTTTTATTTTCCAAACTATTGGAACAATGATGCATAAAAGTTAAGAGATTTGTGACAGTGGATCTATTTTTTACAAAGCCATGCTGCTCTTTACAGATAATGTTTCGACACAGGAATACCAATTTATCACAAATAATATGTTCAAATAACTTAGGAATGCAAGAGAGTTTTGAAATAGGTCTGTAATTAGAAATGTCTCCTCGTTCACCTTTTTTTAAAAACAGGTGTAATAAATGCATTTTTCCATTGAGTTGGGAATACTCCTGTGGCAAGGGAGCTTTCAAACATATACTTAAGGTATGGCAAAAGAGCATCTTTGCATTGCTTTACGACTATTGGTGGGATTCCATCGGGCCCAGCAGAATAATCATTTTTTAATAAAGCGATATATTTAATTATTGTCTCATCGTCAAATGTGACGTTGCTGAAATTAACTTGAGAACAGTCATTGAGATAACTGAAATATTGTTCGTCTAAGACAAGAGGGGTATCAATAAATGATTTACTGAAATTCTCTGCGAATAAGTTAGATAAAATAATAGAGCTCGATATTTTTGAATTATTGTAAGAGAAGTTGGCTGGATATCCGTTTTTCTCTTCGAATTGACAAAACTCCAAAAGCGTTTTGGGTCACTTTTAAGAGCGTTCTCCATATTGGCTATATAGCCATTATATAAACTATTTGACATCGCAGAGAATTCCTTAAAATAATTCAGGTACTTATCATAGTCGTATTGATTCTGACTTTTAACAAAATTATTCCAGGCCCGGTTACGTATATTCCGAAGAGATTTAAGATCTTTCGTGTACCAAGGATGCTGGATTTGAGCATTCTTAGAATGCTTGACTGGGATAGTTCTATCCATGCAATCTTTTATTAGAAGATAGAATTTGTTAACAGCTTCTTCTAAATTGGAGAGGCTGTCAATATTAATATTCGAAAGAATTATTTCTTCGGATAGCCTTTGAAAGTTCGCCTTCCGAAAGTCAAAAGAGTACGAACGATCATACGAGTCAGAATGTTCGTACAGATGTCCGCCTATGACAATAAAAATATCTAATGGAGGATGATTTTTGTCTATGTTAGTGATACTGGTACTAGATTCTAATACTGCAGTACTAACAGAGTCAGAAGAAAAAACTAAATCGAGAATTCGATTATTATGATTTTTTAAACAGCTTGTTTGCTGTAAGTCAAATGATAAAATGTTATCAAGTAATGATAGCTCTTGTTGTGCAGAGACTTCTGATGGTATAAAATGAGCTTCTCCTTCCGAAGGCACCCATTCTATGTGTGGTAAGTTGAAATCACCCAGCAACAAAATATTACTGTCACAACAAGATAAGTCAAAAATGTATTCTAAAGCCTTTGATAGCTCAGAATACAGAGTGCTAAGACGATAGGAGGGAATGTACGCTTTTGCGACATAAAGGTATTTATTTCCAATAGTTATCTTAACACAAATTATTTCGGTATTAAGAATGAATGGAAAATCAATTTTCTCAGAGGTAAGGTGACTGCGAACCGCAGTAAGAACACCTCCTCCAAGCGCTTTTAGGTCATTTATGTGACGGTCATTCCTATATACTAAGAACTCATGATTAAAGAGTTCCGAGTCAAGTATACTGGCGTTAAGCCACGTTTCGGTTAAGGAGAATATGTCGTGTGAAAAGGCTTGAGAGTTTAGAAATATATTTTTTGCTTTTGTTCGGAGCCCTCTTACATTTTGGTAGTAGAGGGACAGTCGGTAGAGTTTTTTGGTGCTGAGCTTTTAACTCCGCGTTTAGCTCTCCGTGGCTTAAACTCATTGACAATAGTATTTACGGGCCATGAGTTAGTGTCACATACTTTTTCGAAAAGATTTGGTGGTACAACTATTTTAAATGAAGAAACGAAACTTTCCGGTTTACTAATTTTGGTACATTTAATAGAGGTACCTGCGGGGACGAGGTTTGTTGAAACCAAGTGAGTCATCACATTTTCGGAGGAAGTACCTGGTTTCAATCTTGATATAAAAATCGATTTGGGTTTAGGAATCGATTCAATTGTAGATAATTCCGAAGTCAATAAAGGAATTAAAGTAGACGGTTTATTTGCTATATTGCGAGAAGTAAAAGAAGTCTCAGTCGGTGACGATCCTACCGACAAATTTGGATTCGAATTGGGTTTGTTTAGAATCTGACTTCTAAGGTTAGAGCGTTTAGCTCTTGGATTAGCCGATGATGAGTTCGCATCACGTTTTCGCTTTCCTTTAATAGCGACAACTTTATCATTGGCTACATGAGTCGGGGCAGATTGTATTATATCTGTATCAGTATACTTTTGGGTTTTGTGCTCTCCTATGGAAATATCTATATCTTATCTCCAATCTTGGCAAAGGCTCAGTAGATGTGGAAGCGTCAACGGACAGACAAGGGTCAGGGAATGCAGACACAGTGGATACTGCATTATTAAAAGACTCGAAAAGGTCTTTGAAACCTTTTGAGAGCCTAACAATATCGGTTTTAAATGCCGACATTTTGAAAGCTAGGCTCGAGATGAACAATTTACGGCATGCAGTGCAATACCAGAATGCGCCTTCAGTTGCATTTATTTTATCCATAAATGCGTTGGAAGAGCCAACGCATTTTGCGTGAAACATGTTTCCACACGGGCCGTAACAAGCAAAAATGGCATAAGTGGAATTTTTTGGTTTTACGCATTTTTGAGCTAAACAATCCATTATATATATAAAAGCCGAATATATATAATAGCCGAATGGCAATGCTTAGCGCTACTTAATTAAAAGAAGAAAAAAAAAAAAAAAGATCCGTTCGTGATTCGAACCCACGACAGATGAGTGTCTTCGCAATTGTTGCTGACTGCCTAACCACTTGGTCTAATAAAGGTTGCTGTTAATCTAAGTTATTTTTCTAGGTTATAGGAAAACAGTGGCAGGGGTCAAATTTTATAACAAAATTAAACATACACAAAAATAACTGTGGAACTAGGGAGAGTACAACACAAGAGATGATACAAACTAAAATACCGCTTACCACTAGTAAATTATATTCTTGACTTTGGTCACATAAAATATTTAATTTACGTTAAATTAAGGATGGATTCAATTAATCAAATGCTAAACACTAATTCGACACAATGAATAACCGAATTCAAAACAAAATAATCAACAATAAACACAATAAAATAAAGGAACAGAAGCAAAATTGGATAAACACTAGAAACACAAAAAAACACGTCTACTCGTCTACACGTCTACACAATTAGTTCACCTCGAATGCGGCCACTCTAAAGCGATCTGGAGCTGTCACACATAAGGATTCGTTTACATATGTGAGATCTCCTGAAGTCTCCAAAAGAGGTCGGCATGACGACACTGTCTCCCTGAAAGTAGGTAGGGAACCAACAAAATGAAACTCTCTGATAAGGTCAAGGAGAGTCTTCGTGTCGCGGTAGTCGACCTTGGAAATCCAAAGCGAAGACTCACCGAAGAACAATGGAAACTGTTAGAAGTAAGAATCCTGGATGGCGTCAATGACGCTTTCCTGAAGGCAGACGGCACGGTTCCACTTTTTGGACACTTACTACCTTCAAAGGATTCAAGATAATTGAATGTGACAATGATCATACCTTGAGTTGGTTCAAGAATTTCATCGTCAACACAGACGCACCTTGGTCAAATGCTTACCTGCGCGTCGTTGACAGGAAAGAAATCCTCAACCTCACCAGACCAAAAGGTTGTATACACATACAAGGACCTTATCTACCCGTGGACAGGATAGAACGCAACCTGCAGTTCCTTAACCCAGAACTGGAAAGCAGGGAGTGGAAAGTCCTTGAAACGGGAGAACACACTGAAAGTGGTATGGAAGTCCTCGTACTTCTAAGCCACAAATCACTGCCGCTACTCCGCAAGCAAAGCTTCAAAGTCCATGTGGGTATAACACGATGTAAGCTTCGGTTGGTAGCGGCAGACTACAAGATGGAAAGCAGAGAGTCAATGGCCGTCATGAGGATAATGCAGATAAATCTTCATCACAGTAAGGCGGCCAGTTCCAAACTTGCACTCCATATGACAAAGACCAATGCTGACGTCGCCCTTATCCAGGAACCCTGGAATATTCGGGGGAAATAATAGGGCTGAAGTCAAAGGACCTGGTGGTCTATAACACCAATATACCAAATACCAGTAAGATTCGCACATGTATTGTTGCTAGAAAACAGATTAACCTATTTCTCTTATCTATCTACAGCAATACAGACCAAACAGTGGTAAAGTGGGAGAGGAAAGGGAAGTGTCCGCTGATACTAGCAGCAGTGTACATGCCGTTTGACTCTCCAGACGGTCCACCGTCCGAGCTGACGCGCTCTCTTACGAAGAAAGCGGAAAGGGAAAGATGGGACCTTATTCTAGGTTGCGATGCCAACGCCCATCACACCCAATCGGGCAGTACAGACACCAACATCAGAGGTGAGTCTCTTTTTGAATTCATTATTGAAAACAATTTGTTGATTGCCAATAAAGGTAACGAACCAACCTTCATAATTAGGAACAGGCGTGAGGTCTTAGACGTAACACTCTACAACAACTCACAAAATCTTACTGTGCGAGAATGGACTGTTTCTCAAGAAGCATCATTTTCAGACCACAGGATTATTGAATTCCTAATTAAAGCTAATGTTGAAATAATAAGTAAATGCAGGAACCCCAGAATAACAAACTGGGAAATATTCTTCAACGAAGTCGAGAAGAATAAACAAAAACTGCAACAAAATACGTTAGTTACCCCAGAGGAAATCGACGCAACCACAGAAACTTTAAACAAGATTCTGAACAATGCGTACGAAAAAGCTTGTCCTTTACGGACCCCAAAGAGCAAAAAATCTCAACCATGGTGGACGAAAGAGCTCCTCGAAATCAGGAGAAAGACTAGAGCGCTCTTTAACGCAGCCAAAGTAACAAACTTACAAACTGACTGGGATCTATATAAATCCAGCCAGCGAAAGTTCAAAAGTGCCTGGCACACGTTCTGCAGTGACATAGAAAACACCACAGAATCAGCCAGGCTCAGGAAAATATTAACTAAAGAATCTACAGTTCCAACATATCTTAAAGATAGCGATGGCAACTGGACACAATCCTGTACGGACACACTCAACCTCCTACTAAAAACCCATTTTCCGGGATGTACCCAGAGTCGAGACAGTAATCAGGTGACCCTTAACCCTTCAACGACTCTCTTCACAGCTCCAGAAGAAGTCATAACTGAAGGAAAAATAAACTGGGCAATTGATACATTCTCTCCCTTCAAATCCCCAGAAAGCGATGGAATATTTCCAATTATGCTCCAAAAGACAAAAACCCTGATCATACCAGTCTTCACACGACTGATCAAAAGCAGTATAATGTGTGGCTATATTCCAAGGCCTTGGCGAGAAGTAAAGGTCGTCTTCATTCCCAAAGCAGGTAAATCTAGCCATACAACTGCAAAAGATTTTAGGCCTATAAGTCTGACGTCCTTCATTCTGAAGACTTTTGAAAAACTAATGAACATATACATTCGTGAAAAACTTAATTACAATGATATCTCCCCAGCCCAACATGCTTATACAAAGGGCAAAGGGGTTGAAACAGCACTGCATGACGTTGTTAGTGCTATAGAAAAGTCTCTAAAAGACAAAGAATACACACTCGCAGCATTCCTAGATATTGAAGGAGCTTTCAACAATGTCAAAACATGCGCAGTGGAAAGGGCGTTGCAGAATTCCAACGTTGACCAGGCACTCACTAACGTGATTGTAAGTCTTCTCAAAGAAAGGAATATCAAGGCAAAACTGGGCGACACTGAACTAAAAGTAAACGCCTCAAGGGGCACACCACAAGAAGGAGTCATCTCCCCTCTACTATGGGTTCTTGTCGTTAATGAAATACTAATGAAATTCAAAAATAAGGGGGTTAAAGTAATTGCGTACGCAGACGATGTAGTATTGCTTGCGACAGGCAAATTCTTACCAATCATAAGCGAGCTGTTAGAAAACTCGCTCCGGACACTTAACACGTGGGCAAAGCAATGCGGCCTTGGGGTCAACCCCCAAAAAACCGAGCTTGTGCTGTTCACAAATAGAAGAACAATACCACACTTCGAACCACCAGCTATAGAGGGAATACCCCTTAAAATAGCTGAAAGTGCGAAATATCTAGGAATAATTCTAGACAGAAAGCTCAATTGGGAACTTAATGTCAATAAAAGAGTTAAGAAAGCAGCAAATGCTTTCTACGCATGTAACCGAATATTCGGCAGAAAGTGGGGACCTAACCCCAAAATAATCCTGTGGATGTATACGGCTATCGTGCGACCAATACTCATATATGGCAGTATAGTCTGGTGGCAAACCACAGACAGAGCAACCAACTTGAAGCAAATGACAAAAATACAAAGACTAGCGTGTATAGGGACAACCAGTGTGATGAGAACAACCCTAACCTCTGGATTGGAGGTGATTCTGAATCTGCTGCCCTAAGATCTATACATGCAGGAATCAGCTGCCAAAAGCTCCTCGAGGGTCAGCCAAACGAACAGCTGGATCCCGAGCCTCGCTGGGCATGCGCAGGTCCTAAAGAAATACGTAGGGAGCGTAGTAAACTCTGACTATCTATCTCCCTATCTAGACTTCGATCGACCCTTCACCTGCTGGTTTACGAGCAGAGACTAATGGGACAAGAATGAACCCACAAAAAGGAAATCGATATTCATCTTTGTTAAGTATTCATTATGGAATTCCATTTCATAACACACTTTTCTCTGAATACACTCTTTAAATACACTGAACTATGAACAACGATATGAATGTAACTAATGAACTAAAGTATGAATAAAGTATATGTTTCCTTCTTCTATCCTTTGAATTCAAGCCGAGCAGACGTCTTTATTTTATCAGGTTATGGGCCCAGTAACCCAGTAATTTTATTCTATTTTAGAGAACGGGACACAAGTGTTTCTGTTTTAAATTGATTCGCGGATAATTTAAAGTATCGCGAGAAATATTCTATAATTTCGGTTTCGCGAAAAGTACACGGATTGCGAAGATTTAATAAGATTACTTTAGCAAATCCATTGCATTGTAAGATTGCATATTTTCCACTTGAAATTGTATAGACTATCGTAAGTACATAATATAATAAAGTCGTACTGGTTTAGTTCATAAATTGGCAAATTAAAAATGGATAATGAAACGATCAAAATCGACAAGCTACAGTTTGCGGACCAATGGAGCTCATGGAAATTTCAAGTCCGAATTCTTCTAAATGCTGGAGATCTTCTCGAGGTTGTCAATGGAGATGAGGTACAACCAGCAAGCACAGACACAACGGCAGCAGCATTAAAAACATGGCAAATGAAGGATAGAAAGGCGCAGAAGATCATAGCAACATCCATCGGCCAAGGAGTGCTAGTACATATAATGCATTGCGTTACGTCACAACAAATGTAGTCCAAACTATGCTCAGTCTATGATCAGAAATCTAAAGCTAGCATTAACATGCTACAACAACGATTTCACAGCTTTAAAAAAGACGAACATGATGATATTGCAACACATATAAGCAAGTTAGAAAGTCTAACTCAACAACTGAGAGGTGCCGGTGAAATGGTATCAGAATTAAATCCGGTGAGACTGAATACACCTGTACAAATAACAATTGGCAATTGGCAATGGTACAAAAATAAAGGCCCTAGGTAAAGGAGTCATTAATATTTTTGCTTTTAACTATCAAAAGTGGAGTGAAAAACGCCTAACTAATGTTTATATTGTACCAGACATTAAAGTTAATCTTTTTTCTTCGGGAAGTGCGTTAGACAAGAACTATTCCTTGACATCAGATAGTAAGAAATGTGAATTTTTTAAAGGCAATGTAATGGTGGCAATGAAACAGCTAATTATATGTCAAAGGATTTTAGCTCTCTTTCTGGGGACAGTCCACGCTCACGCAACTTCGTTGCTCCGCTCAGGGTATGTAAAGTCGTCAGGTGGGCGCCTTAGTCAACAGTTTTTTTTTGATAAAATATTTTTAATTGGTATGTTTTTTGCAACATGGCAATGCTGCGTACACCGCAGCAGAAATAAAAAAAAGTGTCAATACACACAATTTTTATGGAATTATAACCCAAAAAGTGCAATTTTGTTTTATGGATAACTTTTAAACTAACCGTGAGCGACAACTTGGAACAAATTTACTTTAGCAAAAAATTTTTTCACTTTTTTTTTTATTCCACTCACTATTTTATGCTGATAATTTAGCAATTTTAAAATCGTCGCTCTCAAGTGGTTTAAAAGTTATTCAACAATCAAAATTCGTAAAATCCCTATAGAAATCAACCACTTTTTGACATTTCACACGTACCTGAATGATAAATACGAAGAAGAATATTCCAGTGCAGCATTGCCAGATAAAAAAATTGAAATGATAAATAGAAATTCCCAAAATTAAAAAAAAAGTGTACAAATATATATATGAGTATGTGAAGCTGTCTGGCAGGCGCTCAGGGTATGTAAAGTCGTCAGGCAGGCGCCTTAGTCAACAGTTTTTTTCGTTAACAGTACCCTGGGTGGCCCGCTTCGCGGGAAAAAAGGATTTCAACTCTCTTTCTGGGGACAGTCCACGCTCACGCAACTTCGTTGCTCCGCTCAGGGTATGTAAAGTCGTCAGGCAGGCGCCTTAGTCAACAGTTTTTTAAGTTATAATATTTTTATTTTATATGTTTTTTTTTAACATGGCAATGCCGCGTTAACCACTGAAGTAAAAAAAAAGAACAGAATTGTCAAACAACAACAATTTGTATGGAAATAAAACCCAAAAAGTGAAATTTTGTCATAAGCATAACTTTTAAACTAAATTTGAGCGACGATTTTTAAAAACGGATAAATGATCAGCACGTAAAGACGAATCGTTTAAGCCAAAAAAGCCAAAAAGTGAAAAAAGTGAGTTTTTGCTAAAGTAAATTTATAACCATTTAAATGCATATAAATGATCAGTGCGCAGAGACGAATCGATTAATAAAAAAAGTGCAAAAAGTGAAAGGCAGCTAAAGTAAATTTATGCCAAAGTATTATACATAGTATTATTAAATTCCTCTCAAAAATTAAAATATATACATATATATATACATATTTCTAATTCTAATCCATTCTAGGGCTTTTTACACTAAAGCCCAGTACGCAGCTCGCGATAAATTTTATCTCCCATACAAAAATCTCTACAGAGATAAAATTTAGCGAGCAAATTTATCAGTGCAGGACGCAGCTCGCGAGATAAATTCTTAACTTCATAAAGATGGGACACACAAAATGTAGGTAGGGTCAGCGTTACCAGATAAATTTTTTTAAACCTGCTAAAGCTAGGACGAAAAACTGCAAAACCTGCTAGACGAAAATGTAAAAAAATGCAAAAAAAAACTGCGATCGATTTTTCCTTGAGAAATACGTTTTTTTCTTTATTTTTTTACACGTGATAAATGAACTGTCAAATTTTGTATGGGAAATCTTTTCTAACAATATCGGAATTTTCTCACAGGAATCGGGTGCGTAAACTGAGGTGGTAAATGTTGTAAACTTTTGAATTGCTATTTTGACATTTAATCAGTCACTATCACACAGCAAAAGTATGCGCTAAACTGAAACAAATTATCGAGAACGGACAGACAACAATAAGAACAAAATACTATCAATAAATAAATTACTAAAATGAGATTAAATTCAGTGGGTTTCCGCATTATTTAGTGATGATGTTTTAGGGTCGTTCATGAAACGTCGTCGTAAAGTTATAATCTTTCGCACGTAATAAAATTACGATGTTGCATGAATACCCTTATGGCTAAAACACAATCACGCTTTGGAGCTTCGCTTTACCAACGTTACGCCCAACTGCTTTGCGCACGCTTTGGCATATTTATTTTCTCAGCAGTTTCAACTTCTGCTACAAAAATGGTGGAAATGATTAAAATCTTTGCTAAAAATATCGTATTCCACAACCTTCTCAGAAAATAATCCAGAAAACAACAACAAATATTTTGACAATTCACACTTTTTCCAACCTTTGCTTTGCCCATGGCGCTTTACAGCAACGTTACGTTTAGATTTTACGTTTTTCATTTTGAGGTGGAAACTCAACGCCAGGCAAAGCTAAATTGGGATAGGTAACATTGATTTCATATGGTTGAACTAGGTGCGTCAGCCAACACAACGCACCAAAGCGTGATTGTGTTTCAGCCATTATTGTTTCATAAGCAGTATTAGATGCCAGTAAGCATAAATATTGCAAATTTAGTTATTGTTGGATACATAACCATAATCGCTTTGGAATATAAGGTTGAATTTATTTACCATAAGAAATTGTAGTCCATAGCATAAAAAGTCTTATTATACTGTCATTCAAATAAATTCGTTTGGGACAGAATTTTTTGTTAAATATTCACAATTTTAATGCACTCCATTGTTCTATAATTTGATTGACGCAAGCATGTAGCGGTAGGCATCTAATGTCTTAATGGCGCAAAATCCTATGCTTTTCTGTTTCAAAAAAACTCATGGAATTCTAAAAATTCTCGTTGGCTTTTACTACTTTGAGAAAAGTATGTTTTGACCAATTGCTCAATGGATTTTGGCAATTTCTTACTGCCATGACTGAAAGCTAGAGCAACCGAGTGACGTACGTATTTAATAAATACACAATTTGGATTGAGTGTTACATCAATAGGTATCCACCACGCCGACACCACACATAAACAGCTGTGTTTACTTTGTTTGCTTTCTGACCCTAACTCTGCGTATTTCTTCATTGGAATAAATTTTTCTTGAAGACGATCGTGTATTCGTGTTTACTGTCGCCCAAACAATTAAAAACATGTATACATTTTTGTTTTGTTTGAAAACTGCCAAAAAATGCTAAAATTTAAGAAAATGCTAAAAAAAAACTGCTGCAGGTCATTTTCATGATTAAAAACTGCTAAAATCGCAGGAAACTGCTAAATCTGGTAACACTGGGTAGGGTATAACAATATTAAGTGTTATACGAAAAGTGTTATACTCGACGGATAAAAAGTCTCCACTTATTTATCTCGCGAAATTAATGTGCGAGGCATTTAAATCGGCGAAATTTTAATAAAAAATAAAAACAAAATGGAAGAAAATGAAGAAGAATATTTGATGGAAGAATTTCTCGAGGAAGACGACATCTTTATTAACAAAGAAAATAATAATGTTACTGACATCTGCGAATGTATGACATTTCCCTGACTCATCTATATGCTGTGTACGAATTAAGCGAGCATTTATCTTTGGATTGGAGAAAAAAAGTGGAGATTAGCAAAGATAAAATTTAGCGCGAGCTGCGTACTAAGCTTAAATGAAAATTAGTTTTTGTGATTATCCCATATATAAATGCAAATTATTTAGTGAGTATCATAATTATTATCATCTAATTAAACCGAGATATATGAATATACGCCCTGTGTTTCCACCAAACCTCTACAAAAGGTAGATAGCAAGAAAACCATGGCACTAAATTTGACAGCTCTCAGCTGTTATGAAAAAATGTCAGAGGTAGAAAATAACTCAGAATGGTTACACGAGTTTTTCTTCGTTCGTTTTCAACGAATATTACAAAATATTCATCAAATAAAAATGCAATTGGTGGAAAAAGTTTAGTCCAAGGAGTGGCCGTCTCCGAAAATGGCAAATTTATCGTTGCTTGGCATCCAGACACCCCGTTCCCATACGAGTGTTCAAAACCAATTCCAACAGTTCCCGTCCAGAATTCTGCATCTCTGATTAAGGATGCAGCCATTTCTACGGCGATGCGAGCATTCAAGGATAAGCACCCGGAAGTAGCCCGACAGGAGCTGATGAATCTAACTCATACTACTAAGCATCGTTGGTTTCCCAGATCTCGTGACAAGCGAGCCAAAACTACCCCAATGGATCGTCCATACTTGTAGGTTATACAAAATTAAATGAATAAAAGTGTTAAAAGTAAATAGATGCCTTGTTTATTTTTTAATCAACTCTTCGCTTCTTTAAAAGGCTTCCCAATAAATCTGAAATCGCAGGTAATTCAGGGACTTGCTGGGAATTTATATGCCCTTCTTTGCCTTGTCGCATGTTTCTGTGCTGCGGAAAGGTTGGCATCAGTTTTGGGTCGCAGGCTAAAAACAATTTATCATAAGCTGACAAAGATTATGGTGTAATGTATGAACTTACGTAGCGGGGGTATTTTGAAGTAAGTGCTCTGCAGACATTCCTCGGCTGTCGCTCTTTTCTTTGGGTCGTACATGAAGAGGAAGTTCAGCAATCGTAAGCCTGCCACTGATAACCATTGGAACTTTGGCTTCAGATTGTTGTATGGCTGTGTTTTGAGTGAAAAGTTCTTAAGAGCAGGCATTGTATTGAAATCTGACCAAATGGCTTCAGACGGGGTGCCCAAAAGGTCGATTATTAACTCGAGTTGTTGGATCTCTGTGTTGCCAGGAAGTAGCGGCTTATGTGATAGCAACTCCCCCAGGATACACCCCAAAGCCCACATGTCAACGGCAGTAGTTTGATTTTGAGAGCCCAACAGAAGCTCTGGAGAGCGATACCAGAGGGTTACAACCTGTGGCGTCATGGGAAGTGGTGGTACTCCAAATAACCTTGCTAGACCAAAGTCAGCTGAAAATAAAAAGACGTAAGCACGACTATTTCATAGGATCAAACCCATGGTTACCAATTTTCACACATCCCTTATCAGTCATTAAAAGATTAGAGACTTTGAGATCTCTGTGTACGATATATCGCGAGTGCATGTATTGTAGGCCCTTCAACACTTGTAGCACAATGCACTTAACTTCAGACTCTGAGAACGGTGCAGACATGTTATCCAACAACGAAGCCAAATCTTGTTCACAGTATTCCATTACGAGAAAAATGCTACGAAAAAAATTATATTTAATTTAAATTCTTTTAACTTATTTACACAATAACCTTTCCAAACTTTTCCCAACAACTACGTCAACTAGTCGTACGATATTTTCATGACTACACGTCTTCAAGATTTGTATCTCACGCAGCCCACTGATAGGAAGACCATCTTTTTCCTGGTCCATTCGCATCTTTTTTAAGGCGACAATTTCATTCGTTTTTGTATCTCTGGCTCGGTCTTGAAATGAAATAGCTAGACAATTGATAAGGTCATTAAAAGATTTGTACTAACAGACAATTCCGTAGGTTCCCTCGCCGATTCTATTTAACTTCTCAAATTCAGTCACTGGCCGGCATCTTCCGAACTGAAAAACAAATTAATTTTATTAAAATATGTATCGAACCTATTTCAAATACGCTAGTACCATATCCCGATCCTTAATTTCAGTAGGTTCACCAGTTTTGAATGATATAAGGATTCCTTTTCGGGTTACTGGTGCCTGAGGATCTAAGATATTTTTTGGTTTTTCGTCTAAGAAGATGGTGGAGGTGTTTTATTAGTTTTTTTTAATTAATATAAAATTGCAGCTTCATTACCTTTACTCATTGTAATTGTAATTATTTTGGCTAAGTAGCAATATACAATTTCACATAATAAACAAACTCAAATGCAAGTGCCATATGTCATTTAAAACGTCAGACAAATGGGTGTATTCAGCTAGACATCATCACTGCCAGGCACACAAATCAATGAATTAATTCGATAGGTACCTACTAATGAAAGCCATGTGCCCATAATACTCAGACATGGGAGTAATGCATTGGCATTGCGATTTCATTAGCATTGAGTGAAAGTAATGCTAATGAAAAAAATTTCATTAGCATTGAAAATAATAATGCCAATGGAAAAAAATTGCATTGGCATTGATTTATTTAATGCCAATGAAAAGTAGTAATTTTGAATGAAATCTATTTTCATTGAGTAATAAGGCATTTTTTATTATTATTTTTTTTTTTTTTTTGACAAATACCTCATGCAACTATAGAAGCAACACAATGTTTGTTGATTTATTAATTAACCGTGTGAACCTAGTTGAATGAAATGGAATGTGCATGGTAGCAGCAACTGAAATCGTTGCTTCCAACTACAAACTCTCCATGGAACTAGAAAACAATAATTCCATTTTCCAAACAGAGGTCTATGCAGGGTTTGGGTCAAATTGCAAAGTAACAAATAAATAGAGGACAGCACAAACGATGTTTTTGGGTCGCAGTGCTCTGTTGGGCTTACATATGATTATGGTATATCATCCCAATATCTTAAAAAAAAGAATTTAAAAAAAATTGTGTACTTTATTTTTTTCATACTTTTCATTAGCATTGCAAAATGGTAATGAAAATTGATTGCATTGAAAATTTTCAATGGTAATTAAAAAAAATGTCATAAGCATTGTGTTACTCAATGCTAATGAAATTTTTTTCATTGGCATTACTTTCACTCAATGCTAATGCTGTTTCCAATTTCATTTGTGTAGTAATGCATTACTCCCATGTCTGATAATACTACGGTCTCACTGGAGTTCAAATGAGCACATTTCCAAAATCACCAAATATATTTCCGAATTTCTTGTGACAGTTTATAGTTGACATTAATATTTTTAACAAACAAAAAAAAGTCTTAAGTATGTTACAATAATTCTAAATCTTTTAAAATGGATTTAAATAACTTAATTTGTGGTCAATCCAATAGGATAAATTATGTTAAAACAGAGGAAGCGGAATAAAAGACTGCGGTTCCGGATTCATATTGTAGAATGAAGCCGGCCGAATGACGTTTTCTATTTAATGTTGAACAATATTTTTTAAACACACTCTTATTTCTAGAAATATATTATTTACAAAACGGTTATGTCTTTATTCTCGTTTAACAATTCAATTACACTTATTTTAAATCAAATACCAACGATTGAATTCGCGCACTATTATCACATTCAAAATTCATTTAGGTAATTCACTCAGTCAACACTATTCAAATCACGTTCAGGTCACAATTTAGACCAACTCGCTGATTGTCGCTTCATCTCTATTTATTCTACTCCACATACTGATCTAGAAAGAGATGGCATATTATCGGAGGTTCCCGCGGTTTAAAATTCCGTGGTCAAATAAAAGATTGACAAACTTGTGAAACATCAAGAGAAAATCATATAAACATTTTTTAAATAACAAAACAGCCGCAAATCGGAAATGTTCTTATATTACTCCAATATATAAAACCGGTTTAAGACAAAAAGAAGATAACTATCGACCTATGTTTAAGCATTCTATACAATTGCTAAATTGTTTGAAAGCATTGTTAAGAAGAAACTTTTCTTCGTAGTAAAGGAGGTAATCTCGAATAACCAACATTTGATTTTATTCGAGGCATATCCTACCATATGCTACCAATTTAACCTTGTTAACTAATAATGTATTTAACAGCTCTGAGGTTAAGGTTAGGTTAGGTTAAGTTTATTTAAAGAAAAAGGGAAATAACATTAAATTAATTATTGGAATATTCGTCATCATCATCTATATCAAGCGACAGCTTCTTTGATTTCCACAAAATCAATTCCTTATACATTGTTTACAACAATGTTATGATTTAAATTTTTCCATTTTCGTAAGTTCATTCTTCTACAGCACGAAGATAAACAATGAGCTGTCAAATGGCACACTAACACACACAAAAGCAGAAATCTGAGAGGAAAACTGAAAATCGAAAACGCCAATAGACTTCAGTGTACTAAAGCAGTTAAAGATCTCGGGGTCATATTTGACAAACAATTAAAATTGTCTTCTCATTATGATTCTAAAGCGAAATTGCAAATACATTCGAGACTTTAAAACTATATATACTCCTCTTTAGTCAGATCGCAGTTAGAATAACACCCATCATATGAGATTCAGAACAATTATTTACGTTTCACGAACTGCCTAGTTATGATGAAAGATGTGAACAAATAGGCTTTCAAACCTTAGTTTTCAGGCGTAAAGCATTTTGTGTCATGTTTGTTCGCGATATTCTGAATTATCATATGATCTCACCGGAATTGATTTCTCTTATTAGTTTGTATGCTCCCAGGTAATTGTTTGAGTAGCAAAATTTGTTAATAACCAACTATGGCAGCAATGAGCTTATTAGAGTTGTGTAGAGTTGATTTTAATTTTTTTATATTCAATATGGTTTCATATTATAATATTGTTTATTTAAAGTAGTCCATAAGTTTGAAAAATCGGTAGATGATCATCGATATTGAGAGCGTAGTAAAATTAGTGATGTTTATCTGACTTTTTCCATGATCTATTCATTCTTCGCGCATTCTTTTATTAGACCAAATTTTTCTAATGAGATGATGTTTACAATTTACCAAATCATCTCCATCATCCAAATACCCCTCGGAGATCAAGCAACTAATATTTTAAAAGAGAAGAACTTGTAGAAAATGGCAAACGATAAGATATCACAACGATAAAAATATATTTTATAAAGTTAATAACAGACTTAACAATAGCTAAATACCATTGTAATCTAACGACTGAAAAAGTCACGGACTGGTCCCTTTGAAGGGCTGTTAAACATTTAAAGAGACTTTCATTATAAAATAACCCTGCGAACACACCTGATGGTTAGTGATTATCGTTTGACGATAACATTTCGACGGTACACCTTGCATCACCTAAGATCAATAGTCGTTTTTGCTCTGGGCGATATCACTTTATTTGTTTCACTTAAAACAATTAACGTCAAACCACAGACAATTATTGAGCGATTGCTCGTGAGGTCTCGACTACCGTCTAAGTGATAATCGTTTTCAAATTTACGGAATGACCCCCCAGGAACATTCAAATGTTTTGAAATATTTTCCACCTAGCAGCTTGGCAAACGAAGCTCTTGATTTCTATAACAGAGTATATGAAAAGAAAATCCATGTATTTAGTTAAGAGAGATCAAGACTATCTAAATAATAGTTTAAGTTCTTATAACTTCTCAAAACTCTAAATAACTGCCCTCCAGTTGATTGTTGAAACTCAAGCGTAAACAAAGCTTGCCTTAAACAAAGATATATTATACATATCTGGAAGATAGTAGAAATGTTTTGTTTACCTAACTAGGCCAATCACACGTTTATCGGTATTATCAAAAGTTTTCTAGAAACTCTTTCTTATAAAAGACTAGAGCAAATGATACAGCAAAGAAATGTTATCGCCACCCACCTATGAGGGTTTAGAAATGAACAATCGACAATAACCAAGTTCATTTTATAATGTATACAAAAAAGGCACTGAATGAAAAACAAAGTTGTCAGTCAGTCAGCAGTCAAATAGAATAAAATTATTTTAATGTCTAAAGAAGAAAAAATCAGCAGAAAGAGTTTCATAGTATTACAAATTTACAAATTCACCAAACGATTATCAGGTTTGGTGAATTTGACATCAACTTATGTCTGCTAAAAATCGTTCTATAACACTCTTGCATTATAAACTAACGGGTAGTTAAATTTTATGGGCCGATGTTGAATATGAACCACACCTAAACGTCAAGATTTTTTCTGCATTTCATTTGAAATTTCTCAATTTCAGACTAACTTAATTTTAACTATGGAAATGGAAATTTACACAATCGAGCAACGCGTTAAAGTTATTCAGGCTTATTATGAACATGGGCGTTCAAATCAAAATGCATATCGTGCACTTCGTGATTTTTTCGGTCAATTTAATCGTCCGAATGTGAGTACAATCGGAAAGATCGTGCAAAAATTTGAGGAAACCGGGTCTGTAGGAGATGTGAAAACACCAGTGCATCTTGGTACAGCTCGTACTGCAGAAAATATTGCTGCTGTGCGTGCCCAACAATTGCACCTCTAACGCTCGTCGTTGATGAACATTATGCATAAAGACTTGCATTTACAAGGTGCAATTGTCTCAAGAACTAAAGCCTCTTGACCATTTCAAGCGTCGTCAATTGCAGAATGGTGGCCATAGAAATGGCAACAGTGCGGATGATAAATTTTCGAAGAAAATCGTCTTCAGTGATGAGGCACATTTTCACCTAATTTTTTATGGCCCGAATTGTGGACGATATGTGGTTTCAACAGGATAGTGCCACTTGCCACACAGCTAACGAAACAATGGCTCTTTTGAGCGACAAATTCAATGGCCGTGTTTTCTCACGTGGTGGCGATGTCAATTGGCTGCCAAGATCATGTGATTTGACACCGTTGGACTTCTTTGTTTGGGGTTATTTGAAAGAAAAGGTGTACATCGATAAGTCAGCAACAATTCAAGAGCTAAAGGATGAGATAAGTCGGCACATTAGAACCTCAATTATGCCTCGGCGTCATCGAAAATTTTGACCATCGGATGGAAGTGTGCCGACGAGGTCGCGGCGGCCAGTAGGCCGATATTTTGTTCCATTCATAATTGAACCATACCTATATCATAACAAAAAGATATGACAATAATTTCCTAAATAATTTGTGTTTAATTCAAAATCAACATCGGCCGTTAAAATTAAACCACCCTTAATAATGAAAAGCTTCCGACGAAAAAAATTAAAATATGTCTTCCATTACACCACGATTATTAATGTTAGTAATTAGATACAAAGTCGTAACACTAATTATCAATCAAAAAAAATCACATCAAATACAAAAGAAAGGAGAAATTATATTAAAAATATTAAACAATTAAAACACGATCATGACTATCGCATTTACTTCTTCCCCTTACGCTGCATTTCACCCCATATCATGCACACCTCGCGCTTTATCTAACAAATTAGTAAAATAATTAACACTTCCGATCTATAGAGACTAATATATAAAAAGCATTGCCCACTTCGATTTGTTATCAGTTCAGTTTTGCCATAGCTGACCGTAACATATTACTCTGACTTTTTAATTTGGAATATAAAAACCAAAAATTACAATTTTTTTCAGATAAAGTGATATTCATTTAACGTTACATCAAACTTTAATAAACAAAAATGTTTTGCAAATCGAACGGTTTAATGTTTTTAATATTCGCTGTCTATTTGACGTGTGTGTGGTGTGAAGAAACAGACGTGACATCCGAAGAGGGTGAAACGGATTTAATTGAGACTGGACGAAGGCGTCATGGATTCGGTGGACTTGGCGGACATCGTTGGTGTAAGTACAATTTTTTTTTGCTGGATATATATAAACAAGATAAGATTATTGATATTGACAATACTCATTAACATGTTGGTTAATTGAATTGTGACTGATCATCAGTGCTGTGGCGATGCTCAATTAACACTTCATTCAGTTTCGTTATTGGGTTACAACATCTAGAATACTTGCACCATCATGCTTAAGAGAAAGTGACAGTTGAACAATCTGAAATGTGCTAATTTGTGAACAGTTGCATAACTGATTGTCGTGATGTAGTACATAATTATCACTTAAGGGATGAAGAAATTTACAACGTTTTGTTCTAACGAAAGTTTATGTAATATTAATATGATTCTAACACAAGCATAATTCACAAGGTTGGAGAATACATATGTGATTTGTTTTATCATTTCATTCTCGTTTTGTTTTTTCTTTTAAACTTGAGTTTTAGCCAAGAATCTTTAAAATAAGCTATATTTTGCATTACCAATTTATTTTATTTGAATATATACCTACTAATGAAAGTTCACTTCTATAGCGCTACTTAGCCGACATGTATTTATGAGCTTGGACGCACCTAATTCGTTAGCACAAATATTGCTACATATAGTTTTATGGCTTCAGAATTCATAAAAGCTTTTATGGTTTTGGCGTAGATTTATTTTGATATAGCTTTTTTGGTGAGTGCATAAGCTTTAAAAACATTAACTTCAAAAATATTTGATTCTCATTGGATACTAAACATTACGATTTCGCACAACCAACGTTGTATCTCCAGCAGCCGTGATCGTCTAGTGGTTAGGACCCCACGTTGTGGCCGTGGTAACCCAGGTTCGAATCCTGGTCACGGCAATGTCGAAAAGCATTGTCACGGAGGAGATTTTTTTTTTTTAAATATTAATATTGTTTTTAATTTTCTAGGGGGCATCTATGGAGTACACGCTTTGGCCGTATTATACTGGCTTAAGGTAAAGGCAGTTATCGTTGCTTTCTTTGTTGGCTCGGCCATTGTTTGGGGCTTCAGGTACTTCAAAAATTCATACGGCTGTGGAATTACCCATGAATCTCCTATTATCACCTATGACCATGGGTAAGTGCAAGTGTATATTTCGAACACAAATATGGTTATTAATTAGCCCTTCTTCGATATCACAGTCCAGCATGGTCAAGTGGGCCACATGACCACATTCCTTACTCATTGGACCACAATCCCTTTGAGCACGACCATGAACACGAGCACTTCAGCAGCATAGACAGCGAACCCTACAGCGCATATACTGGCGAATATTCTGATGTTGCACCTACCGCCCCATCCAGTGACAACCGTCGCCGCGGAAGACAGTTGGATTCCGAGGAACAGTAAGTCTACACAATCAATATCAATAGTTTGCATCATTTCTCATTCCATTCACAGAGTTAGTGAGATTATGTTCAGCTTCCTGGGCGTCTCCAACGACGCTTGTCGTCGGCGTTTCATCTGCGAAATGGAATTCCGGTCCAAGCCAAATCCCCTCACCCGGATGGCATTTGGGATTGTGGGACGCGGTTTATTCTCAAAATATGTCAACAACAATAACGAAAACGGTCGTGCTACCTCATTTGCCGAATGTGCAGTAGTCAATCCCGATTGCTCGATGGTAGAAGAAAACATCGACAATAACAACGAAAATGAGGTTGGAAATCAAGGACGTGACTTAAAAGACTTGGAAAAAGAGAATGATGCCAACCTGCAAGCAGAAGTGGAGTCCGCTAAGACCTCAACACCAGCAACTCTTGATCCAATTGCACAAGCGATTTTCTCTAGATCGCAAGTGCTCAACTAACGATGACGACAAATAGACATCTAAATTTTAGCAGAAAATTTCTATCTTAACGCCTTATCCGTTCAATAGGGTTTCGCTTTCGCTTTTCACTATCGCTACTCAGATGTTACTTTCACTCGTTCTGTTGACAATCCGCTGATAATTTCTAGATCACGAATGCGAAACCCCAAGCAGATGGTATGACGTTAAGAATAGATATATCTTTTAATATAATTAATATAGTTAGTGCTATCGAGTATTTATTTATTTATTTATTTAGCTGTAAGCAGAGAAGAGACGATAACGTGAAAATTATTGTCTATGTCGTAAAACTTGCCGGAGAAATTGTAAATAATAATAAACAAATAAATATTATATATAATTTATAAAAAAATAGCACGTTTTGCATTCATTTTGTTTAAAATTGGTAGATTCCCTTGTAGACATGCTAAAATTCTGGTTTGGATACCTGTCCATTACTGTCCACTTATTTGAAATTTTACATAAACAAAATTAACTATAGTTCTGTTCCTGTAGAAATATTGTTTACAATTTTGTCTTCAAATGTTCCCTTCGCAATTTTCGTATGTAAATAAATTTATGGAGTTAAACTAAATGAGGTGCAACTTTTGGTCGTTGAGCGACCCATACGCACAGAAACATAACCTGTAAAATCCACGCGAACACCTGATCTGACTAGTTCAGCTATACAGGCACACCAGGTCGCGCATCTAGTTGCCGCTCTCAATCACCCCCTATCTCACGCATCTTATTTCGAGAAAAATATAAACACAAAAAAAACATATGAGAGGCTACAATCCGCTATGCAGATCGTTGAATACCCTATCCCATCCCATCCTTTAAGTTAATAGGTATCCTCAAATATAGGCCTTATGGCGATGAAAAACAGAAAATGACATTGTCACAATATATTGCTCAGACAGTTTCTCAAAATCTTTTGTGGTTCGACAAAAACAACGTATTTCTATTGCTAATGCCTTGGGATGGGGTATACAAATGGTTTTTGTAAGAAAACACCCCCAAAATGTGGGCGTAGGTGAAAATGATCTATGGACAAAATGTTTATATTACCATTGCGGAAGTATTTGCATCAAAAATTTTTTCGAAAGTTTTAAAATTTGGACAAAAAGCGTTTTTTATTAAAAACGCCCCCAAAAAGTGGGCGTGGCAAAAAACTTTGAATGAACGAAATATAGATATTAGGATTATCTAAATATGCTGCTCAGACACTTTTTTGAAATTCCTTACGGTTTGGCCAAAAAATAAGTTTTCCTAGAAAGGGGGCGTGGCAGTGGGCGGATTTCAAAAAATTTTACACTTGTTCTGGTGGCACGGACGAGGATCCTATATACCAAATTTCATTATCCTAGCTCAAAATTTAAGGCCCAAAAATCGGTGACGAACAGACAGACGGACGGACGGACGGACAGACAGACATGGCTAATTCCACTCAGCTAGCGATTCTGAGTAGATCCATATACTTTGAGGTATATTTAGCAAAATTATTTCTCTATGTTACAAACTAAGTATCAAAACTAATATACCCCCTATGGGATAGGGTATAAACATATGAGAGGCTACAATCCGCTATGCGGATCGTTGAATACCCTATCCCATCCCATCCTTTAAATTAATAGGTATCCTCAAAATATAGGCCTTATGGCGATGAAAAACAGAAAATGACATTGTCACTATATATTGCTCAGACAGTTTCTCAAAACCTTTTGTGGTTCGACAAAAACAACGTATTTCTATTGCTAATGCCTTGGGATGGGGTATACAAATGGTTTTTGTAAGAAAACACCCCCAAAATGTGGGCGTAGGTGAAAATGATCTATGGACAAAATGTTTATATTACCATTGCGGAAGTATTTGCATCAAAAATTTTTTCGAAAGTTTTAAAATTTGGACAAAAAGCGTTTTTTACTAAAAACGCCCCCAAAAAGTGGGCGTGGCAAAAAACTTTGTATGAACGAAATATAGATATTAGGAGTGTCTAAATATGCTGCTCAGACTCTTTTTTGAAATTCCTTACGGTTTGGCCAGTGGGCGGATCTCAAAAATTTTTACACTTGTTCTGGTGGCACGGACGAGGATCCTATATACCAAATTTCATTATCCTAGCTCAAAATTTAAGGCCCAAAAATCGGTGACGAACAGACAGACAGACGGACGGACGGACGGATAGACAGACATGGCTAATTCGACTCAGCTAGCGATTCTGAGTCGATCCATATACTTTGAGGTATATGTAGCAAAATTATTTCTCTATGTTACAAACTAAGTATCAAAACGAATATACCCCTCTATGGGATAGGGTATAACAATATGAGAGGCTACAATCCGCTATGCGGATCGTTGAATACCCTATCCCATCCCATCCTTTAAATTAATAGGTATCCTCAAAATATAGGCCTTATGGCGATGAAAAACAGAAAATGACATTGTCACAATATATTGCTCAGACAGTTTCTCAAAATCTTTTGTGGTTCGACAAAAACAACGTATTTCTATTGCTAATGCCTTGGGATGGGGTATACAAATGGTTTTTGTAAGAAAACACCCCCAAAATGTGGGCGTAGGTGAAAATGATCTATGGACAAAATGTTTATATTACCATTGCGGAAGTATTTGCATCAAAACTTTTTTCGAAAGTTTTAAAATTTGGACAAAAAGCGTTTTTTACTAAAAACGCCCCCAAAAAGTGGGCGTGGGTTAAAATGGTCTTTTGACGAAATGTTTGTATTAATACTGCCAATGATTGTGCATCAAAATTTTTTTCGAAAATTTTAAAATTTGACCAAAAAACATTTTTTTAAAAAAAACGCCCCCAAAAAGTGGGGGTGGCAAAAAACTTTATATTTACGAAATATAGATATTACGATTCTCTAAAAATGTTCCTCAGACACTTTTTTAAAAATTTTTACGGTTTGGCCAAAAAATAAGTTTTCCTAAAGAGGGGGCGTGGCAGTGGGCGGATTTCAAAAATTTTTACACTTGTTCTGGTGGCACGGACAAGGATCCTATATACCAAATTTCATTATCCTAGCTCAAAATTTAAGGCCCAAATCGATGACGAACAGACAGACGGACGGACGGACGGACGGACGGACGGACAGACAGACAGACATGGCTCAATCGACTCAGCTAGCGATTCTGAGTCGATCCATATGTATATGTAGCTAAATTATTTCTCTATGTTACAAACTAAGTATCAAAACTAATATACCCCTATGGGATAGGGTATAAATATGAGAAGGCTAATGTGGTCTTTATGGCCATAAAGTATTGAAAATGACGTTGTCACAGTATATTGTTCAGACGGTTTATCAACATCTTGTATGGTTTGACAAAAAACAACGTTTTTCTACTGCTTATGCCTTGGGGTAGGGCATACAAATGGTTTTTGTAGGAAAACGCCCAAAAAGTGGGTGTGGGTTAAAATGGTCTAAGGACGAAATGTTCATATTAATTTTATCAAAGTTTTTTGCATCAAAAGTTTTTTCGAATATTTGAAAATTTGACTAAATGATGAGCCAGATTTTGTGAGTGGCCAGATTTCAAAATTTTTAACATTTATTCAGCTGGAAGCAACAAAGAGCACGTGTACCAAATGTCATCATTCTAGCTCAAAATTAAAGGCCCAAAAACTGGTGACGGACGGACAGACATGGTTAAATCGACTCAGCCATCGATTCTGAGTCGATCCATATATTTTGTGGGAAACCCTTTTTTTGGTTTGTGTCCGCTTAATTGTTGTTTCCCTATTGTTGCATCTTATAGTGTTGCAACCAACAAGTTGCATACTGCGTACGTGGTGGTTCGTGCACCTAATAACAGGGAAAAAGTAGGGTTGGTGCACTGACTATTGTCCGATCATGAAAGGGCACTCGACTATGAGGGAGAGCGAAGATAAATTATGACCGATTCGCTCAATACGGTGAACCTAAATACGGTATAGCACTATGGTGCCACAATATGAGAGGGGAGACAATAGGTAGTAGTTAGAAGAGTTCGAATGACGTGAACTGTCTTTCTACCGTACCCTTTTGCCTACGGGATTTTGGGGTCTGGACAAAATTTTGAACGGACAAGCGGTCACTCAGTTCGGGACTTGCGATCCAAGCGGTAGCCTTACCAAAAAAAAGAAAGTGAACAAAAAGTGAAAAATAAGTGAAAGGAAGTGTGTTTAAAGCAATAACTATCGGTAGGCACCGGACACCTAAATAGTTAAAAAAAGTGATTGTTCTTTAATAATGGAACTCAAAATAAATCAATGAGTTATCCCTCCCGGTACCCTTTGCTCCCAACCATCCTTTTTTCGCGGTAAACGTCGCCTCGACGACCCCATTAATGGCACGGATAGAAACCCACATGGGTAAGATAAGAACACTGTAAATATGAAGTGCTAAAGTGGTTCTCTTTGGATGTGATGTAGCTCCGGGAGCCAGCCAGGTAGTGAAGTAGTATTGTAGGGGTGTACGAGTAGTATAAAGTATGGGGTAGCTAATCTTGAGTGTGTTAGCTACCAAGGTGGTGTATCGCGACTATTCGCGAACCCCTTTAGGGGAGGGTTCACTAGAAGAGACACCAACATCTGGTCCTCCCCCTTCAGATACCCAACGTTTGCCAAACGGTTCATACGAATCTAGGAGAGACAATTTCGGTCTTCCTTCCCAAAGCAAAAAAAAAAAAACTCTCCCTACCACCACGAGGGAGGCATGAAAAAAAATGTAACCGTTCGTTAATTTGGCAGCAAGATACCCCCCTTTCCGACGAGCTTAGGACGGTGCACGACTAGCATGCCTGATGCTGCAATCACATTTTCGAACAACCTCCCACTTTGGCCTTCAACGAGGCCTGTGGTTGGAGGTCATAAGGGTGAACTTAGGTGGGAGGATCAAACAACAACATTTCGTTACAGGTGGGCGCCCCACAACGTGGGAAAGGTCGCCTTTAAGTCATTGTAGATTATTGATAAAAGAAATGAATAAAAAAATATATGAGAAGGCTACAATCCTCCTATCCCATCCCATCCTTAAAATTAATATCCCCAAAATGTGGTCTTTACGGGCATAAAGTATTGTTAATGACGTTGTCACAACATATTGTTCAGAATGTTTATCAAATTTTATGGTTCGACAAAAAACAACGTTTTTCTGTTGCATATGCCTTGGGGTAGGGCATAGAAATGTTTTTTGTAAGAAAACGCCCCCAAAAAGTGGGCGTGGGCTAAAATAGTCTACAGACGAAATGTTTATATTAATACTACCAATGATTGTGCATCAAAAATTTTTTTTAACATTTTAAAATTTGACCAGAAAACGTTTTTTTATAAAAAAAAACGCCCCCAAAAAGTGGGCGTGGCAAAAAACTTTCTATCGACGAAATATATATATTACGATTCTCTAAATATGCTGCTCAGACACTTTTTTAAAATTCCTTACGGTTTGGCCAAAAAATACGTTTTCCTAAAAACGGGGCGTGGCAGTGGGCGGATTTCAAACATTTTTACACTTGTTCTGGTGGCACGGACAAGGATCCTATATACCAAATTTCATTATCCTAGCTCAAAATTGAAGGCCCAAAAATCGGTGACGAACAGACAGACGGACGGACGGACGGACAGACAGACATGGCTAATTCGACTCAGCTAGCGATTCTGAGTCGATCCATATACTTTGAGGTATATGTAGCTAAATTATTTCTCTATGTTACAAACTGTATTTGGTTACGACACACTAGGGTTACTAGACAGTGGAGCTGCTATTAGTTGTCTCGGCCGGGAAGGTGTTAAAACACTAGAGGGAAGAGCTATTCCATTTAAACCCTTTTCCACTTTGGTAAAAACCGCGGATGGTAAAACACAAGCCGTTATCGGGCAATTAACGACTGATATAATATATAAAGGAATTACAAAACCAATCACGCTGTTTCTAGTACCGTCTCTAAAGCAACACTTATACTTGGGGGTGGATTTTTGGAAAGAATTCGGAATCGCTCCACAAATTGTTTCCGAAATAGCAATGTGACCGTCGCCTAGTTATTCCGAGCCCAACTCTAAGATCTTATCTGTAGAGGAATCAAGTAGGCTAGCCCAAGCCGTAGCGTTATTTCCATCCTTCGCCACGCTAGGTCTGGGTAGAACTCACTTAGAGGTACATCTGATAGACACTGGGGACTGTGAACCCGTCAAACAGCGACATTATCCCGTTTCTCCGGCGATACAAAACCGTTTGTATAGAGAGGTGGATCGCATGCTTGAGCTGCGGATAATAGAAGAAAGTTTAAGCGCTTGGAGCTCACCAGTCGTTCTCATACGTAAGCCTGGTAAAGACCGATTGTGCTTGGACTTTCGGAAAGTGAACCAGGTCACAAAAAAGGATGCGTATCCACTTCCGCATATTGAAGGGATGCTGGGCCGTCTTACAGATACCCACTTCATTTCCGATGTGGATCTGAAAGACGCCTTTTGGCAGATACCGCTGGAGCAAAGTTCGAGGGAGAAAACAGCGTTCACCGTCCCGATAAGACCCCTCTATCAATTTAAAGTGATGCCCTTCGGCCTTTGCAACGCTCCGCAGCGTATGTCCCGATTAATGGACAAGGTGACACCTCATCAAATGAGAGAAAACGTGTTTGTCTACTTAGATGACCTTTTGGTAATCTCGCGTTCCTTTGATGGACACGTTAAATTGTTGGCTTGTGTAGCGAAACTGTTAAAAGAAGCAGGACTAACAATCAACATCCAACAGTCAAAATTTTGTGTACCTCAGCTGAAATACCTCGGGTATATTGTTGGTGATGGTTGTCTGAAAGCAGACGCTGAGAAAATATCAGCCATTAAAGATTTTCCGCAGATTTGTTAAAGATTTTTCGTCCATAGGCACACCAATAACTAACACATTAAAAAAGGGTGCGAAATTCCATTTTAGCGACGAGGCGTTAGCCTCATTCGATAAGTTAAAATCTGTTTTAACTACAGCTCCGGTTCTTTTCAACCCTGACTACAATAAGGAGTCCATAACCCTCTGTGACGCATCAGCTACAGGAATTGGATGAGTGCTGTGTCAGCTCGATGACGACGGGGTTGAGTGTCCATTTTTTTATTATTCCCATAAGGCACGACGTAATTACAGCGTGACCGAGCGCGAGTGCTTAGCGGCTGTAATGGGAGTACAAAAGTTTAGGTCTTATGTGGAGGGACACAAATTTAAGATAATTACAGATCATGATAGCTTACGGTGGCTGATGAATAAAAAGGATTTGGACGGAAGATTATCTCGATGGAGCCTTAAACTACAAAGCTTCACCTTCGATATTGAGCATAGAAAAGGTTCTCTCAATGTGGTACCTGATGCTCTTTCTAGGGTATTTAGTGTAGACGAAGTGGAAAATATAATGCGATTATATGATGGCACAAGCGTTCTCACTCTAGCCTCTTACTAAGCCACTCACTCTCAGGCGGCAGTGGAGGAATACCCTAGATGGAGTCAACGGTGGCGCCTACAGCTCCAGTTTGATCGAACTGGTAGTGAAATCCCTATATGAGCTGCTTCGACGTATTTGAACACCAGGTCTATAGGGATTTCCAATACTGAGCCAGGGTATTGGAAAAGAGTTGGTGGCGGAGGAGCCCTCAATGGGTCAACGGCAGCGCTCATACCCCGAAAATGGGCTACTGACATCGGTATTTTTTCCGGCCCGCTGTCCTAGGGTCAAAACAAGGGCCTGACCCTCCAGGTTTGGGGGTTGTGCTTTCGGTTAACTACCCATCCACGGAAAAAACTATTGTTACGAAGCAACCAATAGCCTCGGAAAGGACTGATATTATTGTTGACGACCAGCTAAACGAAAAAAGGACAACGATGTTCGTATCTGCACCTGGAATGTGAGAACATTAAAGAGGAGAGGTGCAGGCGAACAACTAGCGGAAGCCCTAAACTGCTACAAAGCAGACATTACTGCCCTCCAGGAAATACGATGGGATGGGCCGGGCAAAAAGAGGATGAAAAACTGTGACATCTACTATGGACCGTGTTATAGTGAGCAGAAACAGCGACTATTTGTATGCGGATTTGTTATAAGTGCCAGACTTAGGCAAGAAGTCTTATGTTTTCAATGCATTAGCGAACGCATTGTAACAATCCGCATCAAGGCCAAATTCGCCAACATAAGCCTTATATGCGCTCATGCTCCGACGGAGGAAAAAGATGATATAACTAAGGATTGCTTCTACGAGCTCCTCGACAAAACCTATGAGCGACTACCAAAGTACGATGTTAAAATCGTGCTGGGAGATTTTAACGCTAAGGTAGGAAGAGAAGACATAATTAGCAGTACTGTCGGAAAATATAGCCTACACGACAACACGTCTGGTAACGGACTTAGGCTAATTGACTTCGCTACGGAACGAAATGCCCCTATAGCCAGCACACGGTTTCCTCACCTCGATATCCACAAGGGGACATGGCGGTGTCCAGATCAACGAACAGTCAACCAAATTGATCACATTGGGATAGACAAGAGGCACGCATCCAGTATTTTGGATGTCCGAACATTCCGAGAGGCTAACATCGATTCGGACCACTACCTTGTTGTAGCCAAAGTAAGGATGCGGATATCCACCACGCCACAAAAAAACAGAAATACTGTGAAAAAATTTAATGTCGAAAGACTGCAATCGCCAAAGACCGCCAAGACCTTCGCGCAACGCGTATCCCTTAACCTCTCGACTCACAACATACCACCAGCATATAATGTCGAAGAACAATGGCAACGATGCCAACAAGCCATTAGATCAGCTGCAACTGATGTGCTAGGTTTCTCGCGGCCACCAGCAAGAAACCCCTGGTTTGATGAGGAATGCCGACAGTTGCTCGCAGCCAAGAACGAGGTCTACAAGGCTAAGCTGAAGGTGAAGACGAGAGCTGCCATTGAGCTCTATAGGCAAAGAAGAAGGGAATAACATCGGCTTTTCAGAAAGAAGAAAAAAGAGGAAGAAAAGCGCGCGATCGAGGATATAGAGAGATGCCACTCCAGGAACGATGTTAGCAAGTTTTACCAAAGTGTAAACGTCAAAGCCAAGGCTACAAGGCTCGAACAGAATCCTGTCGAGATGAACAAGGAAATATCGTAGTTGAGACACTGTCGATGCTGAGGATATGGAAGAACCACTTCTGCAGACTGTAAAACGGCGATGACGAACAACATTCTGCTGTCAGGCAGAACGAACCATTTAATATTGGCAACGACAGCGTAAACTGCCAACCACCCGACCTAAGTGAATTGAGGATAGCTTTATCTAAACTCAAGCTTAATAAGGCCACCGGAAATGACGGCCTTCCCGCTGAGCTTTATAAAGCTGGCGGAGATGACTTGGTAAGCAACATCCACCAACTCATAAGCCAAACCTGGTCGGTTGAAAGCATGCCCGAAGAATGGAACCTTAGCATCGTTGCCCGATCCACAAAAAAGGAGACCCTCTGAACTGCGCCAACTACAGAGGCATAAGTCTACTCAACATCACTTACAAGATCCTATCTGCTGCAATATGTGAACGCTTGAAACGGTTTACCAACAACCCTTATCAGTGTGGTTTTAGGCCAGGAAAGTCCACAATCGATCAAATTTTCACACTTCTGCAGATCCTGGAAAAAACCCAAGAAGTCCAAATCGATACCCACCACCTAATTATCGATTTCAAAGCCGCATACGACAGCATTTATAGAGACGAACTACCTATATACAGAGCCATGTCTAGTTTTGGTATACCGCCCAAACTCGTCCGTTTGTGTAGGATGACGATGGAAAATTCTCGCTACACCATCCGGGTCGAAAACGACCTCACCGACACATTCGATACCAAAAAAGGATTTAGGCAAGGCGATGCGCTGTCATGTGACTACTTCAATTTGATTCTTGAGAGGATTGTGCAAAACTCCCGAGCCAACACCAGAGGCACAATTTTTCAAAAACCGGTGCAACTACTAGCATACGCCGACGATATTGACATCATTGGTAGAACTCAACGTGATGTCATAGCCACGCTTGCTAGTATAGAGAAGGAAGCGGCAAAAATGGGTTTAGCAGTAAATGAGGGTAAGACTAAGTATATGCTGTCAACACGAAATGACACACAACATCGACGAATTGGACAGAACATCACCATTGATAGACATAACTTTGAGGTAGTACGGCACTTTGCCTACCTCGGCTCCGCTATTAACTCTGACAACAACATCTCGTCAGAAATCAAACGAAGAATTACTCTTGCCAATCGCTGTTTCTTCGGGCTAAGAAGGCAATTTAGTAGTAAAGCCCTCACTCGAACTACTAAGGAGATCCTATATAAGACCCTGATCATCCCAGTCCTGCTCTACGGCGCTGAAGCATGGACCGTATCAAAAGCGGATGAAGAAATCCTTGGTCGATTCGAGCGAAAAATTCTTCGGAAAATCTTCGGTCCCGTTTGCGTTGACGGGCTATGGAGGCAAGATTCAACCACGAACTATACGAGCTATACAGCGACATGCCCCTGGTCAAAAAACTCCGCATTGGACGTTTAAGATGGCTAGGACATGTAGAACGAATGGACACCAATACTTCGGCTCGCAGAGTCTTCGATTCCCAGCCAGACGTCGGACGCAGTAGAGGAAGACCTCGCCTTAAGTGGCGCGCACAAGTAGAAACCGACCTCAACCAACTTGAAGTGCGCAACTGGAGGCAGTGTCACATAACTTTGTACACACTGTACCGAGTGTCATCTAGAGAGCATAAGAGAGTAATCTCATATGCATATGTTTGTATTAGAGAAGTATAGGTTAAGTTAGTTTAAGTATGATTATAATAAAGGAGTCTCTATCGAGCAGCCAAAGTGTGTGTTTCTATTTCTGCTAGCTTACATAAAACATGGCGACGAAGATGTATTTGTGTTTTTCACAAAGTTAAAGAAATTACATTCGTAATTCAGTTTTAATTAAAGAAAAAAGTTAAAAAGTCAAAAAAAAATAATAATAATAAGAATAAATAATAATCATATTAAGTGCGCGATCAGTGAAAATGGCTACTTCAGCGGATAAAAAACCCAACAACAGATAAAAAAACGACAACTGCATTGATGGGAAATATAGAATTTTTTAATATCGGCGATGACTTCAAGTTCAGCAGCGCATGGCTCAACTCTTGAAGTTAAACAGAATTTCAACTGATGAAGACAAAGTTTCTTTTTTATAAGCATGGCTGGAGGGGAGTTATATAAAATTCTAAATTCCCTCGTGGCGCCGACAGATCCCGCTTCACTTAAGTATGACGACATCATACAAAAGCTTCTATCTTATTTCGCGCCAAAGACTAACGTCATCGCTCAGCGTTTTAAATTCTATAAGAGAGAACAAAAGCACCATGAATCAGTGTCAGATTACATAGTGGAATTAAAGTTCCTTGCAAAAACTTGCAACTTTCAACAGTTTCTTGCGGAAGCATTAAGAGACAAATTTGTGTGTGGTCTTAGAAACGAAAAAATACAAGAGCGTTTACTCAACGAACCAGAGCTGAACTTCGATAAGGCCCAAGAGCTCGCAGCAACGATGGAGATGACAGAGACCGAGATGAGAATGATAAATCCGGTAAACACCAATTACATACGATCAGCATGTAGATCAACACGTAGACATACACCACACGTATATACAAGCAACCGCAGTGATCATTCACGAGATCGAAAGGCAGAATCACCAAGAAGATATAGAAACGGGAATGTCAGTAAAGAAAGAGGTAGGAGTGCTTCACGGAGTTCCACCCGCTATCGGTGTTACCGATGCAATAATTTGGGACATATTGCACGTGATTTTAAAGTCAGAGTAGCAGTTCACAACAACCAATATGGAGGTAGGCAGTCAAAGCAGATCAAATCATTAACGAATCGGACTACAGAGGAGGACGCCGAGGACGAGGAACTGAACATTGGGTATATAAACCAGTCATCTTTCGAAGAGCCGTCAATAGCTAAGTTATGTGTTGACAATAATGTAATTAATTTTGAAATCGATTCAGGTGCATGTGCTTCGGTAGTTCACTTAAATGATTACCACAAGTATTTCGATAGTATTTCTCTTATTCCATCTTCTAAAATTTTACAGGTAGTTAAGGGAGAAAAAGTCGATGTAGTCGGTGTAATTCCAGTTGAAGTGAAAGACCCAAAGAAGGTTAATAGTTTGCATGGTTTACGTTTGGTGGTTTTAAGAACAAATAAGTATTTTCGTCCATTGTTGGGCAGGAACTGGCAGGTGTACTTTATCCTTATTGGCGAAGAATATTTGGTGGAGATAATGGAAGGAATAGATTTAGTATGAAAGGTAGTCAAGTCCGATTACATTCTTTAAATGTATGTTTGGAAAACAGGACTCAATTAGTAGAAAAACTTAAAATAAAATACAAAAATGTATTCATGGGGAATTTTAGTGAACCAATCAAAAGTTTTAAAGTCGATATAACCTTGAGTGCACAAGCCGTACCAATTTTTTTAAAGCCGTATGCCGTCCCTTTTGGTATGAGGGAAAAAGTGGAACAGGAGATAGATCGGTTATGTAGCTCAGGTATAATGGAATCAGTCACTCATAGCCGATGGGCTACGCCGATAGTTTGTGTGAGTAAGAAAGATGGAAACTTAAGAATATGCATGAACTGTAAAGTGACTGTCAATCGATTCGTTGACGACGTGCACTATCCATTGCCCATAATAGACGATCTTTTAGCATCACTGGGAGGAAGTACATACTTTTGTGTACTTGATTTGGCAGGTGCATATCAACAGTTAACAGTAAGTGAGGGATCAAAAGAATGTTTGACCGTAAACACACACAAAGGATTATATCGTTATAACAGATTGCCATTTGGAGTTAGTACAGCGCCAGCCATCTTTCAGAAGGTAATGGACCAAATTCTTAGTGGTTTGAGCAGGGTACAGGCATACTTAGATGATGTTTTAGTAGCCGGAATTAATTTTGAAGAATGTTATGACAATTTAGAAAAGGTTTTGGAACGCCTGGAGCAATTTAATGTAAAGGTAAATGTATCTAAGTGCAAATTTTTCGAAACTGAGGTGGAATACTTAGGACATAGAATAAGTGCAGAAGGTCTTCGCCCGAATTTAAAAAAAATTAAAGCCGTTTGGGATGCGCCTGCACCAAATTCGGAAACCAAATTGAGGTCCTATTTAGGTCTCCTACAGTATTACTCACGTTTTATTCCACATCTGTCTGGAGAACTGCACGTGCTCTATGATGCCCTAAAAAGGGAGAATATGCCTTTTAAATGGACAGAAAATTGCAACGAAGTTTTCCGAAGAAGTAAAAAGTTGCTACTTGAAAACAAACTACTAGCTCATTATGATCCTGGTAAGCCAATTGTGATTAGTTGTGATGCCAGTCCTTATGGCGTAGGTGGTGTTTTATCACACATCATAGATGGTCAAGAACGCCCTGTGTTCTTTGTGTCAAGTACGTTGAACAAGGCGGAGCAGCGCTATTCGCAAACGCATAAAGAAGCTTTGGGTATTATGTTCTCAGTGCGAAAGTTCCATAAATATGTATATGGCAAACATTTTACCATTTGCACAGACCATAGAGCGTTGCAAGAAATTTTTAATGGGAAAAAGGGAAACACGCCTTGCAGTTAGTCGTTTACAAAGGTGGCCAATTGAACTGTCTATGTATGACTATGAAGTTAAATATCGGGCAGGTAGTAAAATGCAAAATGCAGATGCTTTATCCAGGCTGCCTTTGAAAGAAGCCACGGAAGATGAACATTTTTTAATTAATTGGTTCAAGGTATCAGAGGATTTGCCTATTAAATTAACGAATGTGGCTGAAGCAACTACAAAGGATCCGATTCTTTGCAAAGTGTATGATTTTGTAATGAACGGGTGGCCCGAGTTAAGAAAATGCGAGGATACCAGGGGCTATTTTCATAAAAAAGAATCGCTATCAGGTGAAAATGGTTGTTTGTTCTCTGGGGAAAGAGTTATGGTTCCAGTATCATTAAAACAAGAAATATTAGTTTATTTGCATGATGGCCATATTGGTATGGCAAGAATGAAGGAGTTAGGCAGGGGGTATGTCTGGTGGATAGCAATGGATAGCGATATCGAGAGGTATGTGAAGGAGTGTGAGGTCTGTGCTATGACGGAAAATAAAACTAAATCAGTTGGTATTAATCCTTGGCCTTCTGTGTATAAGCCTTTTGAGAGAATCCATTTAGACTTTTGTTATTTGGAAAGTTTTAATCTTTTGGTCTTGATAGATGCATATTCTAAGTTCATGGATGTCAAGGTTTTTAACCGCACCACGGCTCAATCGCTTATATCGACCTTACGAAATACTTTTGCATATTTTGGATTACCCACTGAAATTATTACAGACAATGGGCAACCTTTTGCTTCACATGAATTTCTAGAATTCTGCAAGAAGAACTCAATCGAGATCTTGAAATCACCACCCTACCACCCGCAATCAAATGGATTAGCAGAACGGGCTGTCCAAACACTTAAACGTTCCCTGAAAAAGTTCGTATTAGATCGTAAAACAAAAAAATTGCCAATGCAATGGAAGATTGATAATTTTCTTTTTCAATACCGTAATACTCCGACTACAACGATGCATAAATCTCCAGCAGAATTAATTTTTAATTACAGACCAAATACTCTCTTAAGTAATCTAACCCCGAAATCGGTTCTGAGAAAAGATATAAAGGGGAGAAAAGGCAATGAAAATATGGAAGTACGTAACAAAGACAATACAAATGGAATAAGAAAAGATAGTATCGAAGTAGTTGCAAGGGAAGTGGATATGTTTAAACCAAATGAAATTGTTAGGTATAGAAATGTTTATAAAGACTATTGTAATTATGTATTAGCTCAAATAGTAATGAAATTAAGTAAGAGTTTATACGAAATTGATGTTAATGGAGTAAGGAAGACCGCACATGCAGGTGATTTAAAACAAGCACATCGTGTTAAAAGTGTTAGGTTCGCACCAAATATGAGAGTTCCGAGAGGAGATTACCGAATCGATGCTTCGAAAGATTTGTCAACTAATATTTCTGATGATTGTGAAAATGATAGAGAAGATAACTTCACAAAAGATAATCTATGTACAGATGTTGTTTTAAGACGATCTAAAAGAGTAATGTTAAAAACTAAAAGAAATTGAAATTAATCTTAAGTTATTGATAAACCTGAATTATATTATGAATTGCAATAATGTTAATTTTGTTAAAATAAAAGTAATTTCAATTTAAGAAGGGGAAAAGTGTCACATAACTTTGTACACACTGTACCGAGTGTCATCTAGAGAGCATAAGAAAGTAATCTCATATGCATAATATGTTTGTATTAGAGTAAGTATAGGTTAAGTTAATTTAAGTATGATTATAATAAAGGAGTCTCTATCGAGCAGCCAAAGTGTGTGTTTCTATTTCTGCTAGCTTACATAAAAGGCAGTTAGCTAAGGACCGGGCTAATTGGGGAGGCATGTTGGTTGAGGCCCAGGTTCATCCCGGACTGTAGCGCCACTTAAGTAAGTAAGAAGTGGAAAATAATGACTCGAATTTATCCGGTAATGACGAAGCGTTGCATATCGAGCTAACCGATCCGAGCTTTAAATCGAAGGAGTACTGTGACCTCATCAATACTATCGAACTGAACAAGTCCGAGCTACCTGACCTACTTGTTTCAGACAGTTACGTGTACAAGAGGGTTAAGCACAACACTGGGCATCCACTTCAAGATGATTTAGCGTGAAACTTTGGGTTCCATCGCAGTTAACCGGAAGTCTAATCTCTCTTGCTCATCGTCCTCCACGAGCATCGCACGGAGGCATAGCAAAGACGTTGTACCGGCTACGAGAGCGATTTTACTGGCCCAATATGGCCTTACAAGTCAAAAATTTTATAGGGACTTGTGATGAATGTAAATCTTCAAAAGCCCCGAACGCAGTGTTGCGAACGAAAATGGGCAAGGCGTTTGAGGTTGAACGGCCGTTCCAACATCTCCTTTTAGATTTTCTAGGTCCCTAGGTCCTAGGTCAAAGTCTGGCAACACTTACATACTCATAGTGTTAGATCAACTCACTAAGTTCGTTTTTGTCCAACCCCTAAAAAAAGCGACTGCTCAAAGTACAACTCATTGGTTGAAGAATACCATATTTTGTATGTTTGGAGTACCCGAAACCATCCTGACCGATAATGGCAAGCAATTTACCAGCCGAGAATTTGAAAAGTGTTTAACCTCGTATGGTATATGACATATTCGCACTGCCTCATACTCCCCGCAGGCCAATGCGAGTGAACGCGTTAATCGCTCCATTTTGGCTGCCATAAGACCGTATCTCTCTTAGGACCAGACAAGGTGCGATGAGAAACTGCCACTTATAGGCTGCGCTCTGCGTTCAGCTTTTCATTCAGCTATAGGCATCTCCCCATTTGAAGCTCTGTTCGGTCAGAAAATGGTCGAACATGACTCAACTTACAATCTCCTTCGAAAGCTGGATAGATTAAATAATTCAAACATCGAAAGGGAAACCTTTTTTTGGTTTGTGCCCGCTTAATTGTTGTTTCCCTATTGTTGCATCTTGTAGTGTTGCAACCAACAACTTGCATACTGCGTACGTGGTGGTTCGTGCACCTAATAACAGGGAAAAAGTAGGGTTGGTGCACTGACTATTGTCCGATAATGAAAGGGCACTCGACTATGAGGGAGAGCGAAGATAAATTATGACCGATTCGCTCAATACGGTGAACCTAAATACGGTATAGCACTATGGTGCCACAGTATGAGAGGGGAGACAATAGGAAGTAGTTAGAAGAGTTCGAATGAAGTGAACTGTCGTTCTACCGTACCCTTCTGCCTACGGGATTTTGGGGTCTGGACAAAATTTTGAACAGACAAGCGGTCACTCAGTTCGGGACTTGCGATACGCGATCCAAGCGGTAGCCTTAACAAAAAAAATGGAAGTGAAAACAAAAGAAAGTGAAAAATAAGCGAAAGGCCCAAGTATACCACTTTCAACTCAAAAAAGAAATAGGAAGCGGACGATCAGGACAGCTGTTCCTGGGTAGAAGAAAACTGCTGCAACTTCCCTACTATCCTATCCCACTTTTTTGGGGATTTTAGTTTTATGGATAGGATGGGATAGGGTATTCAACGATCCGCACAGCGGATTGTAGCCTTCTTATATGTTTTTTTTGCTGCTTCCTTCTCTATACTAGCAAACGTGGCTATGACATCACGTTTGAGTCCTACCAATGATGTCAATATCGTCGGCGTATTCTAGTAGTTGCACCGATTTTTGAAAAATTATGCCTCTGGCTCGGGAGTTTTGCACAATCCTCTCAAGAATCAAATTGAAGAAGTCACATGACAGCGCATCGCCTTGCCTAAATCCTTTTTTTGTATCGAATGTGTCGGTGAGGTCGTTTCCGACCCTGATGGTGCAGCGAGAATTCTCCATCGGCATCCTACACAAACGGACGAGTTTGGGCGGTATACCAAAACTAGACATGGCTCTGTATATAGGTAGTTCGTCTCTATAAATGCTGTCGTATGCGGCTTTGAAATCGATAAATAGGTGGTGGGTATCGATTTGGACTTCTTGGGGTTTTTTCCAGGATCTGCCGAAGTGTGAGAATTTGATCGATTGTGGACTTTCCTGGCCTAAAACCACACTGATAAGGGCCGATCAGGTTGTACGTAAACGGTTTCAGGCGTTCACATATTACGGCAGATAGGATCTTGTAGGCGATGTTGAGCAGACTTATGCCTCTGTAGTTGGCGCAAACGATGCTGAGTTTCCATTCTTCAGGCATGCTTTCATGGCTTATGTGTTGGCCTTATTAAGCTTGAGTTTAGATATTGCTATCCTCACTTCATTTATTTCGGGTGGTTGGCAGTTTTCGCTGTCGTTGCCAATATTAAATGTTTCGTTCTGCCTGACAGCAGAATGTTGTTCGTCATCGCCGTTTAACAGTCTCAACTGTGTCTCAACTACGATATTTCCTTATTCATCTCGACAGGATTCTGTTCGAGCCTTATATCCTTGGCTTTAACGTTTTACACTTTGGTAAATCTTGCGAACACCGTTCCTGGAGTGGCACCTCTCTATATCCTCGATCGCGGGTTTAATGTCAAAACTAATATACCCCTATAAGATAGTGTATAATAATATTGTACGGGAACCGATCTTGTCACCTGAGCTTATGTGGATGACACATATTTTTTTAGGACGCATATTTTTAAGTATTCTTTTCGGATCTATGGACTTCTTTGTTACTCGTGCTTTCATGCGAACCATCATCATTTCAGTTGCCGTCAATGTCTCCTCATGTATCGTATGCATTGTAAATCGTATATTAACGCTGGGCAATAGCACTTCATTCTATACATTGCATTACATTAATTATTCATATTAGATTATATTCCAAAAGGCCTTAGAATTAAGTTGTTAACAACTTATTTCTAATTAGAGCGCCCGCATAGGTCCAGTAAGTTAGTTAAGTTATTGATAACTAGGCTAGTTTGTAACGATTTTTATACCCTATCTGTAATGGCGGCAATTTGGAGGTTCCCACGTTTTTACTAATCTTCGATTATAAATTCTCCTTGACAATCAAACATAAACACGGCAGTGTTTATGGGACAATTTATGTTCTAAAACAATTTAACAATTATTCAATTTATTGTTTAACATTACAATACTACTTACATCGTCTTTATTTTGAAATTCAATTATTCAAAAAATTCGTAACGCCAGTTTATAAGATGAAAATCCAAAAGACAAAAGTAGTGTTAAATTACTAGAAAAAATTTATATATAACCTACAATAATTGTGTCGTTGCCAGGAACTCTCGATGATATACCGCCCCCCATAAAGACAACCAGGGAGTCAGTCTTTACCTCCTTCGTACGTATTTCTGCGCTGCGTACTTGACCATCTTGACCCGTGTTGGACCCTTTGGCCATTCGTTCCTTGACACTGAGTCGTCACGGACTATCACCACGTCCCCTACTTTGATAGGTTTTACTCGCTCAAACCACTTGCTTCTTCTTGTTAATATCGGCAAGTATTCCCGTATCCATCGACGCCAAAAATGATTTTTTAGAGCTTGTGGGTCCCTCACAAATTACCTACGTTACATTGGCGTATCCAAGTAGAAAGGTATTAGGGGTTAGGCTTAAGTGGATCATCATCTACGGATGATACGGGAACATGCGTCAGTGGCCTTGAGTTCACAATGTTTGCAGCCTCCAATAAATAACTGCGCAATGTCTATACTCTGGGACTAACACACATTTTTATCGATTGCACTAGGCGTTCCCAACATCCACCAGCACTAGGGTTAAGGGGCAGTTGAACTGCCATTGTATGCCTCTCATCGCCATCTCGTATTGCTGCATTTCCAAACAAGTCGCCAGCATTTTGTAGCTCACCTTTACCACCCACAAAATTAGTGCCACAGCTGCATAAGCTACCTTGCATCTACGAAGGTGTGAAGTTCAATCGTATCAGCACAATACAGATGAGCGGAATAACACCTTCGTATTGTGTTATCGTTTCTGCTTGAGAATGTCCTCGTCCACTTTGTTAAACTTCAGCTGGAAACCAAACGTATCGGTCGTTGTACACAAAATACATACCCAGGATCTTGTTCGGCATGCTATATCCCAAATTCATGTCCATCACTGACTGCTGACCATGTTGTCTATTGAGATCGCTGGTTATATGAGTCGAATTTGATGATATGTCGATAGCTTCCTCTTCAGTATTGAAACTGCTCACATAACCATCAACGTAATGATTGTCCACGATTTCTTGCGATGCCCTAGGATGCACGTCAATGAACTCCGATGCATTCAATTTTTTTAACGTATTGCGCTGAGCACAGGTCAGTCCAAACGTCATTGCTACCATCTGATAAGTTTCTACATCTTTCGATATGTCGCCATCCCTCCATAGGAACATTTGACTGTCACGGTCTTCCTCCCGAATAAGGACTTGTTGGAACATTTTCATTATGTCAGCGCACACACCAAATCTCCCTCGACGAAACTTAAATATGATCCATAGCAAAGACGTAGATCTGGTCCAGTCAATAACTTTAAGTGATAAGTGATAAACCATTGACCACAGAAGCACCATCGAACACCAATCGCAATTTATTTGGCTTGTATGAATTACGAACACCGAAATGTGGGAGGTACCAAATTCGTGGGAGGTACCAAATTCGTGGTGTGAAAATCTCCGCTTCTTTGGGTGACAGTTTACGGGCGTAACCTTTCTCCAGATAATTGTTGACAATCTGCCTGTATTGCTCGCCGAATATTGGATTCCGACTCATTGTTCTTTCTACTGACTCTAACCGCTGCATTGCCATGTTTAGACTTGATGGTAATTGAACATCTTCCTTTCTCCACAGCAACCCTGTTTCGAAACGTTCACCAATTCTTTTTGTGGTGGATGCCATTATCTTTTATGATCTGGTATCGTCCTTTGAGTTTAGAACTTTTGTTGGTAATGCGACACCTAGGCTTTCGGTGGTAAAGTAACCCTTCACTAAGCCGTGCAAAGAGTCATCACATTCAGAGGCGAACATCACTCTCCCGTTATAATTAATGGCACTGGATTTAGTTGGCCCATACACTATCCAACCGAGCTTACTCTTGACAACAACCGGCCCACTCGATTGAGTGTTCTTAACTGTATCAACAGGACAGACCTTTCAAGTGACGATACTTTGAATGTAATTACTTCAGCTTTAGACTCTGCTCTGGCAAACACATATCATTCTTAATCACTACATCGTGCCGTGTTCTTGTCATGACTATCGTTTACGCCCCACTCGTTTTTTAATATATTATTTCCTGTTTGGTCAGAGATCCCGTTTTCAATTTTTTCCATTTCAATAAGTGTCTGGAAAGGCCGAAGTGAATTAGACTTCTCTAACCAGGGCCGTCGCGTCGTCAACAAAGATTACATCAAAAGAAATTTAATGTGCTATATTTAACACGGGTCTTGATATGAAAGCTAAACCGGGATTCTGGTGAGCTACATAGCCCATTTGGGGCAAAAAGAACCACGGCGATTTGGAGCGTGCTGGAGAGCTAAATCATATTACCAGTAATTGTACAAAGTAGCGCGTAATCGTAGTAGAGGCAATAAGCTTGTTTTTTTTTTCCTGGGACGCGCGAGGACATAAGACCATGATTTTGTTATCACTGATAGGCGAGATAGTTATATGTATATTTTTCAATTGCGAATTTCAATATTCCGTTAAAGGTGTCTGCACATTTTTCTTAGAAACATTGTCCGACTATTAAAAAGATTGTGCCGAACACTTTTGGGCCACTCTCAGCTGAGCGGTCGAATTGGCAACACCTAATCGTTGCAGACAGCGGAATCGGTAATAAGAAACCAGATAGTCTATATATTAGCATAAACAGGAGGTTTTAGAATACGATCAAGCCTACCCAGAGTTAGACATAGGGTCAGATCACAATCCTATTAGTGCAAAAATTAAGATCTAACTAAAAAAAGGACAAAAAGATATAAACAGGGAAAAATATACCTAAATCTTCTTAAAAATCAAGAAATACATTCCAATCAATGGGACAGTCCAAACTGTTGAAGAAAATATTAACACCTGAACAGGTGGCAGACATCAACGGTGAGGAATTAGAGACCTAAGACGATCGAAACCATGATAGCTTTAACTTGCATAAGAAACTAAAGGAGATTTCGGGTATTGGATGAAAAAAGCAATTGGGTTGCTAAAAGACGGAAAGTAAAATACATCAAGGAGATTTTTATGGATGAAAGACAACAAATGGAACATTTTCGCGGATCTGAGGGACCGGAAATAATGAAAGATGGAATCATGAAAGTTCTAAAAAAATCCAAAAATAAGAAAGCAACAGGCAAAGATGACTTACCGAATAAACTTCTGAAGCTTATCGATGAAGAAAATATCCCGATACTAGTCAGTCTATTCAACGCAATTTATAAGTATGCCAAGATCCCAAGAGACTGGTTACAAACTACACTACATTCATAAATTAAAGCCCTACAGTGTAGCGACTACAGAACATTTAGCCTAATGAGCCATACTTTGAAGATCTTCCTAAAAACAATACACAAGGGAATATATAACAATCATGAAAACGATATTAGCTCCTCTCAATTTGGATTTTGAAATGGCTTTGGTACTTGTTCAACGAAGCTTGGAAATGAACAAAGACGTTTTTGTATGCTTCGTAGATTACGAAAAAGCCTTTGACAGAGTACAACACAACAAAATGATGGAGAAACTTGAAAGTAAAGGTATAGATATGAATGACAGCAGAGTGATCACAAACCTATACTGAGGACAGAAAGCAAAAAATAGCAACGGAAGAAGAAGAATCGTAGAGGAGTAGGACAAGTATGCATTTTATCACCACTACTTTTCAATATGTACTCCGAAGAAATATTTAAAGAAGCAATTAAAGGAAAGGCCGCTGGATTGAAGATAAATGGAGTCCATATTAACAACATAAGATATGCAGATGATGCTATCATAATAGCAAGCGATTTAAATAACTAAAGTAATATGATAAATAGGCTCAACAATGTAAGTAACAACTATGGACTACACATAAACACCACCAAAATAAAGTTGATGGTGTTAACCAAGAAAAACACCAATCCCGCACTTAGAGCTAAGGAGGACAAAGGCTGTCATGGATGTCAAATCTGACTGAATAATAAGAGGTGTCACTAAAAACTAAAAAACTCCGCAGCTGAGAGGAACTTAAAGAAGAATTTCGTTTCCCAACTGCGAAATTTCGACTATTTGCTTCATACAATGCCACTATTGTAGACAATTACGTGTCGGCTTTGTTTGACGGAATTGTCTTCATTATTTTTAGAATCTATCTATCCAAGGTTGGTGAGCTTTTGTATTGACAATATTTCACAATTTACCTTCTCCGTCCCTACACTGGTGTTTGTTCCTTTTTCTGACAAAATAAAAACACACTACATGCCATTCTCATTCTGAGTTTATCCTTACAAAGGAGCTACCCATTCATTTAACCCTTTATTTAAAAAAAGACCTACATTGGAGAACAATTATTGCTTAAGGAACCTAAATTCACCAACGTTAGGTACTTTCATCTGTTATTCGTTTCTCAAAAATTAGAAACGGTTTTTTAATAAAAAATGATCTAAACTCTACACGATGGAAAGAAACGAAAAAGCGAAATGAAAACATTTATGACACACGCGAACGCTTATATCTTTTTCGTCTTTTTCTTCGCCTTCACAGCATTGATGCGATCAGCCATTTGCTCGATTTCCTTATAATTGATTGGCTCGTTCTGTCGTACATCCTTCTTTTTGTTGTTCTGCCTCTGAGCGATGTCTTGAGCGATGCCATTCAATCGACTCCACACAAAGTTCAGGAAATCCATAGCAATGTCCTGCTTGAAGAACGCTATTGCTACCAGAGCAACCAGCACCAGTGCAGAAATTGAATTCTGATTGAGATCGCCTTCAACGCCGCGAGGTTCTGTCCTGAAGTCAAGCTCGACGAAGACCGAGCTGGTGTTGGCAACAAACTGAGCGGCGGGAAGAGTGAACGTATAGAGCTGATCGGATATGGTGGTCTTTAGCTCAACGTAGTAGGTTTTTCCATCGAGTGGGATTCTTGGGAAGAAGACCATAATGCCGGGGTTGAAGCGCCCTTTCGGGTTGAGGGGGCTTTCAACGCGCTGGGAATAGATAGGACTGTCGGCATTACCCTTGCGATACATTTGAATACGCAGCGACTTGTAATGTTCGTTCATGGACGCTGTTACCCGAGCGATAACGTCAACGAAATTAATTGGAGAAATCGCAATCAGGTTCACATTATGGATGTCATCTGTGGTAAGGTCCACTTGACGGGATTCGGGAATAGAACGTTCGACATTTAAGTTGGCGGGCCCTTCTTTGGTACGGATTGTGTAGGTGCAGCCTGGTTGAAGTCCACGAATGCGGTACTGGCCGTTGTTTTCTGTGGTAGCTTCTTCCTGGTGATGCATACACTTGTCATCGGAGATTGCTTCGACATTCACCTGGGGGAAGGGTTCGCCGTTTAGCGATGTGATGGTGCCAAAAACAGAGTATGCGACGCGTTTGCCACTGCAAATAGAAAGATTTTTTTTTGAAACGAACTTGTGACAGAGTCCCTAATCCCTATACTTACACCAATTCAACTCGAATTGTTTCGCCATCCTTGATGTCGATCATTTTGGAGTTTGGATTAAATTTGTACTCTTTCATCATTGGCCGTAGGAAATACTGGCTCGGCGAGAGCGAATGGAAATTAATAGTTCCATCATCGCCTGTGACTAAATTCTTGCGATAGCTTTCAGCTCCACTCAGTGAGAGAAGAACTCCACTTAATTTCTTGCCCGCATCATCCTTGACTGAGACCACAATTTCGCACAGCTTGTGTGCACTGAACGACTGTGTTGCCCTGTTGTATTCCGAAAACACATACGACTCCTTCTCAGCTATTATATCATACACCAGGTTACCGTCAATTGGGCCGAACTTGAAGTCACCTGTCAGCGACGACTGCACGATAAGTGACTTCTTTTCGGGGTTCTGGGGAAAGGTTAAGGTAACCTTTGCATCACTAATGAGTGGTGTAATCTTTCCATGAATGATGAGACCCTTGGTTGCGATAAAGTTGAAAGCAATATCTATGCAGTCGGTGCCACCAGTGAGTTCCTTTGATTCAGGTTTAAAAAGCATAAGATCACTCTGTGGCTTGATGGTGATAACCTCATCGGGCTTTAGGTAGGTATCGTAGCGGAAGGAGTGATAGTTGTCGACTTTGTGAACCTCAGCAGTAAGGGCGACTAGTTCCTTGTTTGTCTTTGATTCGACGAGGAGTAGTAGAGATTCAACATTTGGCTCAGACGACAACACTCGAACACCTATCTTGTGAGCTGATGCGGTAAACATGACGGGATTTTTGTCGTACGTGTTAAAAATCTTTGGCAGAGTGAAGTCGTAGACGTGACAACTTTCCAATTTGATGCTGTATTCTCCGGCTTTTGGAACACAGAATGTGTTTACACCGGACAAAATTTTCATAACTTCTGTTGGAGATTTAGCACCTTCACTGACAGCTGTTAGACCGTAGTGCATCTGAAAGAAGGTGTTTATTATTTACTTGCTTAGATTATGAGGGTGACATTCTGACTTACCATTGTTCGGTGGCTTGAAATAATTGATACTTCGTATCCCGTGTGAATGAAAGGCGAAGCGATCTCGGAAGCTGTGTTAACGTTAATAAAAACCATTCTCGATTCGAAACAAAGGCTTGATGTGGGGATATTTAGCTCGTATGGTCCAGGAAGGATGTCCTTGAAGGAGTATTTCCCATCTAAAGAGTTTAATACACGTGAGTTATGTTTGATGACGCTAAATGTAGACACCTAAGATTCACAGGATCTAATAGAGAAACAGACAGCCTTGCAACCTCGTTTTTTTATAGCTACATCTATTTTTTTAGGCAAACAGATTCGTATAACTACCTGCAAGACTGCTGAAATTCGACAGGAAACCCCTACCGTAATCACTATCTGGAAAAAAAATTGTTTGAACCAACAAATCTACAATCAAATTTACCACATTCCAATAGAGAAGAGGCACGCCTTCACTATTTTGAATGTCCGAACATTCCGATAAGCTAACATCGTTTCACCGACCACTGCCTTGCCATAGCCAAGACAAGAATGCACATATCCTAAACGTCACAAGAACTTCGAAATACTATGAGACAAATCAACGTCGAAAGAGTGATATAGCAAGACACTAGCAGCTTCTTTTAAAAGCAAATATACACACTTCGCGGATCGAGGAAAAAACCCAAGATGTCCAAATCGATACCCATTACCTATTAATCGATTTCAGACGCGCGGAAAGCGTTTATAGGGACAAACTATACTGTAGTGGGTTTCCGTGTGAAGATGATATCCTAAACTTTGGATTAAGCCATCTGCCAATAAAGGCGGTCGATATTTTTAACAACTCACTGAATAATGCACAAAGATACAGCACAGGAAACGGAGGAAAACATGAAATAAACCCTATGAGTAGTTCTTTTTTGATTTGATGAGACTGCGCGAGCCAGCCCGGTAGTGATGTAGTATTGTAGGGGTGTAAGAATTAGTATCAAGTATGGGGTAGCTAATCTCGATTTGGAGTGTGTTAGCTACCAATATGGGGTATCGCGACTATTCGCGAATCTTTATAGGAAAAGGTTCACTCGGTGAGACCCCAACATGTGGTCCTATCCCCTACAGATACCAAACCGTTCCGTAGAATTTAGGAGAAACAATTTCAGACTTCCTTTCCAAAGAAAAAAAAAACTTCGAGATTCGAAGTAAAAACAGAGGATTTAAAGTGTCTTCAATTTCCTTCGGCGTGCGATGACATAAAGTTTATAATTGTATTTTTACTTACTTTTAGCATAGACAGTGTTCTTCTGTCCCGTAGGCTGTCCAGACGAGTCCAAGCTCCAAAGCGTTACTTCGGCTGATGTGCATGATGCTGGGGCATCGGGCAAACATTTAATATCTCCTAGAAGTGTCGCTCTCAGCTGTGAGAATGTGATGCCAGACATTGGTGATGATGTGACTTCCAAATTCTGACTGACCGGGAAGAATTGAATGCCACTCGACTTGTCCGCATCGGTTGTTAGCACTTCGAGTGCAAACTTTCCACTGGGCAGATACGTGCACCAATCACCAGTCTCAGCCTTTGTTGAGGCAGTCGTATGGAAGTTAGAGCCGTGCTTGGTTATTCCCACGACATAGGATTTCTTTGAGATTACTTTACCGCACACTTGGAAGGAGGACGCGACTATTTCTGGGAGTTTTGAGTCAGATAGTTCGACTTTGGTAACCTTCCAATCGAACTTAAGGCCTTCCGCTTCAACTTGTAGAGAATAAGATCCAACCTTAATGTTTTCAAGAGTATAACTTCCATCAGCTGATGTTTTAGTGGCAACATGACCGTTTATTTTGACAACGGCGTTGGGTACTCCTGTACCACCAACGCTGGTAACGACTTTACCTGATATACTGAAGCCAGTGATTTGGAAAGCGTTTTTCACAAGAACTGTGTCCTTGATGACTTCAAGTTCCAATTGGTCTGGATTGATGTGCAGCTTTAAATTTTTATTCTCAACGACAGTCTTGACGAGGTATTTTCCTGGTGCAACACCCTTAAAGACATATTCGCCATTCTTCTCGACATGAGTATAGCAAATCGACGCTGCGAGGTACTCGGAAGATGGTTTTTCCAATAAAATTTGTCGTGGGCCATTGACACACTTCGATGACAGAGTTTGCTGTACCCAATAATATGATTAAACAATGCAATATTATTGATCTAGATATACTTACCCCATTTTGCCTAAACAAGGCCACTCCAATGCCGGCAAAGTTTTCACCATTGCTATCAACCTTTCCCAAAACATCAAATCCAGAAACAATAAGCGAATTCTCAGGCAACTCAGTGTTTCCACTGACTACCACAACAGTGTGCTCTGACTTGGAGACGTACCACTTCGGATGTGAAGCACTCACCACATATTCCCCGGGAATAATTGGAGTAAATGAAAATATTCCATTTATATCGGTTATTGTTTGTCTTGTGTCACTGCCGTCCTTTGACTTCAACTCAACGGAAACACCCTTGGCGCCAGAAGTATGTCCAGCCAAAGAGACTTTGCCAGTAATACCAAAACCTTTAAACACAAAGTTCACATCATTGCCTTGACTGCAAGTGTCAGTCTTTCCGTTAAAATTCAGTAGCACTTGCTCGGGTTCGAAGCTCCAGCCTGGTGGTGGAGAGATTTTAAGGATATACTCTCCTTTGTCGTAGACCGGGATGAAGTAGTATCCATTTGATGGTGAACAATCGGTTTTATCTTTTAAGCTGCCTTGTTTGGACAGTCTGCGAATAGAGATGATAGTTTTAGGTTAATCGCATGTGTCTATTAGCTTCAATAAAGATTTCAACGAGATAAATTAATATCTTATCTTGTCGCAGGTGAATTAGCCCGTGTACTTACAATTTTATTTCCACCTTGGAGAAATCTATGTCAGCATGGCTTTTGATGAATCCACCACACCCCAATACTTCATTGGCGATTGTGAATTCACTGAGTGAAATTAATGTAATTAATAAAATGAGAAAAAATTGAGGAAAAAACTTCATTTCTCCACATTAATTATATTTCTACCCGGGAATGAATGACGTGTGTAAGACTTTTTTTTCACTCCCAATATGACACTTGACGTTTTTCAATTAAGAAGCCACTGAACTGTAACATAATCGGTAATGCAGTTTTGTGGTTTTAAGGTGGATATGAAATGGAATGTATTTTCAAACATATGAGAAGGCTACAATCCACTGTGCGGATCGTTGAATACCCTATCCCATCCTATCTGTAAAACTAAAATCCCCAAAAAGTGGACATGGCTAAAAACACGATGTGGATAAAATTAAGAATATGACATGGTGACAACAAATTCTTCAGACTGCTTATAAAAAACTTTTACGCTTCTACAAACGACAAGGTTTTCTCCTGCATATGTTATGGGGTAGGGTATAAAAATGGTTTTTATATAAAAACGCCCCCAAAAGTGGGCGTGGGTTTAAATGGTCTATTGACGAAATGTTCATATTTATATTACTAATGATTCTGCATCAAAATTTTTTTAGAAAATTTTAAAATTTGACCGAAAAACGTTTTTTATTAAAAACGCCCCCAAAAAGTGGGCGTGGCAAAAAACTTTATATGAACGAAATACAGATATTCAGATTGTCTAAATATGTTGTTCAGAAAGTTTTTCAAAATTCCTTATGGTTTGGCCAAAAAATACGTTTTTCTAAAAAGGGGGCGTGGCAGTGGGCGGATTTCAAAAATTTTTACACTTGTTCTGCTGGGAGCAACAAAGAGCACGTGTACCAAATTTCATCCTTCTAGCTCAAAATTTAAGGCCCAAAAACTGGTGACGTACGGACGGACGGACGGACAGACATGGCTAAATCGACTCAGCTATCGATTCTGAGTCGATCCATATACTTTGAGGTATAGCTAAATTATTTCTCTATGTTACAAACTATGTATCAAAACTAATATACCCCTATGGGATAGGGTATAAACATATGAGAAGCCTAAAATCCACTGTGTGGATCGTTTAATACCCTATCCCATCCCATCTTTAAAATTAATATCCTCAAAATTTGGTCTTTATGGTCAAAAGTATTAAAAATGACGTTGTCATAACATATTGTTCCGAAGGTTTATCAAATTCTTTTATGGTTCGACAAAAAACAACGTTTTTCTGTTACATATGCCTTGGGGTAGGGCATACAAATGGTTTTTGTAAGAAAACGCCCCCAAAAAGTGGGCGTGGGTTTAAATGGTCTATTGACGAAATGCTCATATTAATACTACCAATGATTGTGCATCACAATCGTGGCAGTGGGCGGATTTCAAAAATGTTTACACTTGTTCTGGTGGCACGGACAAGGACCCTCTATACCAAATTTCATTATGCTAGCTCAAGATTTAAGGCCCAAAAATCGGTGACAAAGAGACAGACGGACGGATGGACAGACAGACATAGCTAATTCGACTCAGCTAGCGATTCTGATTCGATCCATATACTTCGAGGTATATGTAGCTAAATTAATAATCTATGTTACAATATAATATACAAATATATACCCCTTTGGGATAGGGTATCAAAATTCAAACATTTGTTTTAATTTAATACAGCCTTATTCATAAAACAGCCGTATGTATAAAAGCATTTTAGAGGTTGCCTAGCTTTAGGCAACCTTTAAGTACTGCCTAAGTGCAAAATCGGTATTTATAATCGATTTTCACATTTAACGCTGCCTAAAGGCCGCCTAACTTAAGCGCGAGCGAACCCTGCCTAGAGGCTACCTAAGAAATTTTCATTTTGACGTTTACGAGAATTTCAATCTGGAAATTTATTTTGAGATTTTGTGTGGTGGTTTGCAATAAAGTGAAAATATTTTAATAAGAATGGACTCAAGCTACATTTCATTTGTAAATTATTTAAGTGTAGTGAATATTATAAATTCATACATGCCAACATGCCAAAAATATACAAAACGCTTACTCGGTGATGGGGGCTATGCCTGCTCCAACATTCTTTTCACCCCACTGTTGAATCCTCAAACTAATTGTGCATAAATAACAAACTGAAAAAATACGTTTTTCGAGAGAATGTTTTCAATGTTCACATTTTTACAATCAACCCTTACTTTTGTCACATGAATCCCATCCAATTTGACATTTTAGCTAATCCATTCCAATGAAAAAAGGTTTGTTCGTTTGTTTGACCTCTTATTTTTTCGTATTAGAAACCACATTTCCCACAAATGTGATGGTATTATCACATTACGGAAATTTGATTTTGTATGGGAAATTTAATCGTATTTGCAAATTGATTTCCGAAATGAGCTTTTTTGCTCAGTGAGAACGTAGTATAAAGTTATGCACGTCCGTCCGTACGTCACCAGTTTTGGCCTTACATTTTGAACTAGAATGATGAAATTTGGTATACGAGCTCTTTGTAGCTACCAGAACAAGTGTAAACATTTTTAAAATCCGCATACTACCACGCCCCCTTTTTAGAAAAACGTAGTTTTTGACCAAACCATAAGGAATTTTGCAAATGTTTCTGAACAACATATTTAGACAATCTGAATATCTATATTTCGTTCATATAAAGTTTTTTGCCACGCCCACTTTTTGTGGGCGTGTACACGTACACGTTTTTCGGTCAAATTTTAAATATTTCGATGCAGAATCATAAGTAATATTAATATGAACATGTCGTCTATAGACCATTTTAGCCCACGCCCACTTTTTGGGGCGTTTTCTTATAAAAATCGCTTGTACCCTACCCGCCATAGCATATGGAGGAGAAAAACGATGTTTTTTTGTCAAACAACAAAAAGATTCGGATAAACTGTTTGAACAATATGTTGTGACTATGTCATTTTCTATATTATATGCCCTTAAAACCCACTTTTTGAGGATATTAATTCTAATGATAGGATAGGGTATTCAACGATCCGCACAGCGGATTGTAGCTGTCTCATATGTTTGTACCCTATCCCATAGAGGTATATTAGTTTTTATACATAGCTTGTAACATAGAGAAATAATATATATATACCCCTTCAGCCTTATTCATAAACTCATTTTAAGGAGTGTATAAAGTTATGCACTCCTTGAAATGCCTCTAAGCGCAAAAACCTTATTCATAAAACTTATACAACGTTGAATAGAGGCTGCAAATCCTAAACGCGTCTGATGGTTGAATAGTGCCTGTATAAGGATACATATTTTTTTTATTTCTGTATACACAGACGTCTGAGCATCAGGGTTACCAAAGGTTCAATTGTAAGTTTAAACATATGAGAAGGCTACAATTCACTGTGCGGATCGTTGAATACCCTATCCCATCCCATCTGTAAAACTAATATCCCCAAAAAGCGGACATGGCTTAAAACACGATGAGGATTTAAATATAGAAAATGACATTGTCAGAACAAATTTTACGGTTCTACAAAAGAGAAGGTTTTTCTCCTGCATATGTTATGGGATAGTGTATAAAAATGGTTTTTATATAAAAACGCCCCCAAAAAGTGGGCGTGGGTTAAAATGTTCTATAGACGAAATGATCATATTACCAATACTAATGATTCTGCATCAACATTTTTTTCGAAAATTTTAAAATTTGACCGAAAAACGTTTTTATATAAAACGCCCCCGGCGTGGCAAGAAACTTTATATCAACGAAATATAGATAATTCGATTCTCTAAATATGCTGCTCGGACACCTTTTTTAAAATTCTTTACGGTTTGGCCAAAAAAACGGTTTCTAAAAAGGGGGCGTGGCAGTGGGCGAATTCTAAAATTTTTTACACTTGTTCTGGTGACTCGGACAAGGATCCTATATACCAAATTTCATTCTCCTAGCTCAAAATTCAAGGCCCAAAAATCGGTGACGAACAGACAGACGGACGGACGGACAGACAGACATGGCTAATTCGACTCAGCTAGCGATTCTGAGTCGATCCATATACTTTGAGGTATATGTAGCAAAATTATTTCTCTGTGTTACAAACTATGTATCAAAACTAATATACCCCTATTGGATAGGGTATAAAAAAATCATAAAGGGTATTTTTGTATTTTAGCAAATGTGTTTCACTGTTTAATTTATTGAAATGGCAATTCTTCTTTACCTACACACTCAACATTGTTAATGATGTTATTGAGTCAACATAAGTCATCAATATGTTATAAATATGTAGAAAATAAAATTGAAATCTAATGAATAAGCCCCCATATTCATTAGATTTCACTAAAACACATCTCAACGGTTGTATAGTTATACAGTGCATAAGTATTTATACAGCCTCTAATCAGGGTCGAACAATTTCTTATTCATAACATATTTCCCCATCTATAATAGTTATACAGGGTTTGTGTCAAATAAATTACCAAAAAGCTCGGCAGAGTTACCAAGGGATCATTTTTATGGTTGCGAAACTCATGGTGAAAATTTTAGTTTGTTGACTCAATAACATCGTTTACAATGTTGAGTCTGTAGGTAAAGAAGAATTGCCATTTGAACACAAATAAACAGTGAAACACAACTGCTGAAATACAAAAATACCCTGAATGACTTACAATTTTACCTTTGGTAACCCTGATGCTCACCCGTCTGTGTATACAGAAATAAAAAAATATTATATACCATTGCTAAGGCACTATTCAACCATCAGACAAGTTTATGATGTGCCGCCTCTTTTCAACGTTGTATAAGTTTTATGAATAAGGTTTTTGCGTTAAGAGGCATTTTAAGGAGTGCATAACTTTATACACTCCTTATAATGAGTTTATGAATAAGGCTGTTGGTATATAGGATCCCTGTTCGAGGCTACAAAACAAGTGTAAACATTTTCAAAATCCGCCTTCTGCCACGCCCACTTTTTAGAAAAACGTTATTTTTTGTTAAACAATTAAGAATTTTGAAAAACTTTCCATACAGGATAAAAAATACTTTCGTAATGGTAATATTAACATTTGGTCCATAGATCATTTTCATCTAGGCCCACTTTTTTGTATACCATTTGTATACCTTATCCCAAGCCATTAGCAATAGAAATACGTTGTTTTTTTTGCCGAACCACAAAAGCTTTTGATAAACTGTCTGAGCAATATATTGTGACAATGTCATTTTTTGTATTTATGTATTTCATCGCCATTAAGCCCACATTTTGAGGATATTAATTTTAATTTGTTTTTTTGTTTGCTTTTATACATGTTAATAACGGTACCTGCCATATAAATATTACACATAACCTCAATTTTCTCGAAAACGGATCTAACGATTTTGATTAAAAATCCATACACCTAACGGATTTTATCATTAAGGCCATGTAGGTAAAGAAGATTGTTAATTTCTCGCAAACTATTATGTCAAATTGAGTGAAATTTTATATATATACTACTATTACAGCTTGAAGCAATTCCACATAATTAGTTTTAGCCCAACTACCACTAAACGGAATTTTCAGTTTTGGCCAATAACGTAAAATCATTATTATTCACGAGACACCGATTTCTTCAAATATCGGAGTGAACATTCGTATAATCATTATAAATAATAATTATTTATATCATTTTTAGCATCAATTATCAAAAAGCTTATGATTTGATCTAACTCTCAACTCTCTGTGAAAGAGAAAGTTGCGTACGACTCAGTCGTGCACCCACCACTCGTTTGCATTAATTACAATTCCAATCATAATTCCCCTCATTAGCGAAAAATTAATCAACATCCTCATTTCTATCGACATAAAGCGCTCCTATATGGCTCAGTGGCGCGATGGTTAGTGCGATGAACTGCCGCGCAGAAGGTCTGGGTTCGATTCCCAGCCGTAGCAACACCTGAATGATTTTTCACTGGCCCTCCTCTCGTGATGAACTGACAAATCATCCGAGTAGTATCAATTGTCAAGAATAGCTTCTCAACTTAGCCGTTCGGAGTCGGCATAAAACAGGAGGTCCCGCCATCGTGCAAGAAGTACACACGCACACACATGAATGGTTGTGAGAAAGCTAGGCCCTGGGTACTAACGAGCCTGTTGCGCCAAAAATTTGTATTTTTTTTATGACTAGGACTTTATTTATAACAACCATACGTAGATCCTTAAATCAAACTAGTTTGTGAACCTTTTTCAAAATTCACTTACCTGTGCAACTTTGCAATTTCGTAGGACCTAACCAAATAAAATAAAAGGCATAAAATGTGAATATCACCCTCACTTACAATATTCAAAGGCGGTAAAATATCGCAGTCTACCCCCTATACAAGTAATTCGGGAGACATCCACTAATCAAATAGGATTATCGCTACTATTTTCAATGACATTCCTCAGCGCACAATTTTCAAAATCATTTTTCAAAGATAGGTCTCTGCTGTTATACTACATCGTGTTGCGTATCGTCGATGTCGTGCATCTAATGACTCGCCGTGAGTGTATACAAAGCGCCAGTCGTTGTTTGCAGGTATAAATCATTCGCACTTAGACAGGTATTTCCTCGACCACTCATCATGGCTGATCTATGATCGCCTAAGTAAACCACTGTCATTATCCAGACACCCAATTGTCTTCCATTTCCGGCCTTAGGGGCGATATGGCGCATTAATTGATACACAAGTTGTATAATGCATTATACAACAAAAGTTGACTATCGCTAGATTCCAACCCGAGTGTAATTGCTCATAACATAGTCGATATGAAACTCTGAGGAAACAAGATCTGTCTTTGTTATGTTGGCCGCGTTTCTTCCTAAGGCGAGACTCGGGTATTCATCTCCATCTCAGAGTCAATGTTAAGGTTTCGTGTAGATTGGCGATACTCTTTAGAGCCGCCCCAGCGCTTAAGTGTGTTCGATCAATTATCGTGGCGATCGATAACTCGAATGATATGCACTTGCGCAACTGCCACCGTTTAGATGGTTAGTCACCCGGTAGTGTGTCATCTTTGGAGATCTAATTAAAAGTGAAGCGATAAATCAATTAAGAGATCCCACTGAAGAGGGCTTCCATTGGTCAAGTGAATACCGATTTGATCTGCGTGCAGTATGTGCAGTTCAATTATGCATTTGCTCCGAATAGAATTCAATCGGATTGACGTCAGAAAAATCACTATAACGATGCAAGGCAATTCCTTAGAATCAACGATTTATTAAAAATAAAATGAAAACAATTTACATGGGGCGGTGAGTGCTTTAATATATCGGATAGTTAATGGGAATTTAGTGCGCACGGAAATGTAGTATAAAGAGACATGTTGTCGGCTGAAAGTTTCTATATGACAGTGATCATATAGAAACGTGATGAAACCACTGTTGAGGCAAATTTTACTCCCTTTCCCCTGCTCTAGAATACTTTTACCGGAATTAGATCCGTTGTCGTAGCATGTGAAATCACTTCACCAAGCTTTTTGCGTCTGCTACTTCTTTTTTAAGAAGAATCTTCAGGACTAAAATGTGTAAAAATATTCTATCAAAATAGTCGTAAATACCTCCGGACGCCATGGCAGACAACATTTTTACAGGTTATCTACAGTGCTGCTCACAGTTTCACTCGTGCCGAACCAACAAGGCCACCGATTCTGAAGGGATTATCAGGAGGAACTAATAAAATCGAGTGATATGTCTACTTTGTGTGCGCTGTGCATGCACCCAACTATCACCCAAGTCTTGATTCAATACCGATGATGGGAATATCAGCTACATATGTCCCACCTTCAAAAAAATGTGATCCCATCTCCTACTACCAGGGAGAAATCACGTTAAATGCCGCATATATACAATCCGATTCAACGTACTGTGTGAATGTCTGAAGCCTTTCTGCAACATACCATTCGTCACGTATCAGTGTGGCTTCCGGCTTGGACCAAATTTTCACTATGAAACAAGTCATAAAAGAGACCAACGAATTTCATGTCGAGATGCATCATCATTTCATCGACTTTAAGTCAGTGTATGATAGCATCCATCGCATACTGCTCTACAGAGCAATTACAGAATTCAGTATTCCATTAAAACGCATGAAACACTGGAAGACTGTTCAGTTAACAAGTGGATCATCTTAATTTTTCCAAACATGTACTGGATTCCGACAAGAACTTCCTGAAATAAAAAAAAATACGCAAAGCAGATGCTTACACGAGAGGCATTATCTTTAACAAATCAGTCCATCTACTGGGATACGCAGACCATTGCGTCTTCGCATAATCAGTTACGGCAATTGATAAACAGGCGTTACACCCTAGTCTTGTAGCTAATCAGGGTAAGAAAAAGTATTTGAACTGAATTAGCCCGAAATTCCAAATATTTGCTCTACCTGACCCTTACAAATATCAACGATTTTTGAACAAACGATTCTTCGTCGAATTTTTGGTCCTGTATACGAGGAAGGCGAATAGAAGAGAAGAACCGCGAACTTTATACGCTATACCAAGATGTTGATGTATTAAGAAAGATAGACTAAATTAGCTTGTCAACAACAAGTGAACTAACAGTAATGTTCCAGGCAAGAAAATCTTTGAACCCCAACATCCAGTGATCAAACCTCATTATTACAAATCAATCGATTGAATATGTCAGTGTGTATCGGAAGAGTAAAGTGTTAGGGTAAAGCTTATAAATTTAGGAACATGATTATCCAAAAGTATTTTAAATATACCCTATCCCATAGGGGTATATTAGTTTTGATACATAGTTTGTAACATAGAGAAATAATTTTTCTACATATATCTCAAAGTATATGGATCGACTCAGAATCGCTAGCTGAGTCGAATTAGCCATGTCTGTCTGTCCGTCCGTCACCGATTTTTGGGCCTTAAATTTTGAGCTAGGATAATGAAATTTGGTATATAGGATCCACCAGGACAAGTGTAAAAATTTTTAAAATCCGCCCACTGCCACGCCCCCTTTTAGGAAAACGTTTTTTTTGGCCAAACCGTAAAGAATTTTAAAAAAGTGTTCGAGCAGCATATTTGGAGAATTGAAGTATCTATATTTCGTCAATATAAAGTTTTTTGCCACGCCCACTTTTGCATATGCCTTGGGGTAGGGCATTCAAATATTTTTTGTAAGAAAACGCCCATAAAAAGTGGGCGTGGGTTAAAATGGTCTATTGACGAAATGTTCATATTAATACTACCAATGATTGTGCATCAAAACTTTTTTCGAAAATTTTAAAATTTGACCGGAAAACGTTTTTTATATGTGTATGTCTGTCCGTCCGCCCGTCTGTCTGTTCGTCACTGATTTTTGGGCCTTACATTTTAGGCTAGGATATTGAAAGTTGGTATATAGGATCCTCATCCGTGCCACCAGAACAAGTGTAAACATTTTTGAAATCCGCCCACTTCCACGCCACATTTTAAGGAAAACGTATTTTTTGGCCAAACCGTAAGGAATTTTAAAAAAGTGTCTGAGCAGCATATTTAGAAAATCCTAATATCTATTTTTCGTCAATATAACGTTTTTTGCCACGCCCACTTTTTGGGGGCGTTTTTTTTTATAAAAAAACGTTTTTTTTTTTTCAAATTTTCAAAAAAAAAAAAATTTGATGCACAATCATTGGTAGTATTAATTTGAACATTTCGTCTATACACCATTTTAACCCACACCCACTTTTTGGGGGCGTTTTCTTAAAAAAAAACATATGCCCTACCCCTAGGCATATGCAATAGAAAAACGTTGTTTTTTGTCGAACCATAAAAGAATTTGAGAAACCTTCTGAACAATATGTTGTGACAACGCCTTTTTCAATACTTTATGACCATAAAGACCTAATTTTGGGGATATTAATTATACCCTATCCCATAGGGGTATATTAGTTTTGATACATAGTTTGTAACATAGAGAAATAATTTAGCTACATATACCTCAAAGTATATGGATCGACTCAGAATCGATAGCTGAGTCGATTTAGCCATGTCTGTCCGTCCGTCCGTCCGTCCGTCCGTCCGTCCGTACGTCACCAGTTTTTGGGCCTTGAATTTTGAGCTAGAAGGATGAAATTTGGTACACGTGCTCTTTGTTGCTCCCAGCAGAACAAGTGTAAAAATTTTTGAAATCCGCCCACTGCCACGCCCCCTTTTTAGAAAAACGTATTTTTTGGCCAAACCATAAGGAATTTTGAAAAACTTTCTGAACAACATATTTAGACAATCTGAATATCTGTATTTCGTTCATATAAAGTTTTTTGCCACGCCCACTTTTTGGGGGCGTTTTTTAATAAAAAACGTTTTTCGGTCAAATTTTAAAATTTTCGAAAAAACTTTTGATGCAGAATCATTAGTAGTATAAATATGAACATTTCGTCCATAGACTATTTCAACCCACGCCCACTTTTTGGGGGCGTTTTTATATAAAAACCATTTTTACACACTACCCCATAACATATGCAGGAGAAAACCTTGTCTTTTGTAGAACCGTCAAAGTTTTTTGTAAACAGTCTGAACAATTTGTTGTCACCATGTCATTTTCTTTATTTTATCCACATCGTGTTTTTAGCCATGTCCACTTTTTGGGGATTTTAGTTTTACAGATAGGATGGGATAGGGTATTCAACGATCCGCACAGTGGATTGTAGCCTTCTCATATGTTTTTATACCCTATCCCATAGGGGTATATTAGTTTTGATACTTAGTTTGTAACATAGAGAAATAATTTTGCTACATATACCTCAAAGTATATGGATCGACTCAGAATCGCTAGCTGAGTCGATTAAGCCATGTCTGTCTGTCCGTCCGTCCGTCCGTCCGTCCGTCCGTCTGTACGTCACCGATTTTTAGGCCTTAAATTTCGAGCTAGGATAATGAAATTTGGTATATAGGATCCTCGTCTCTGCCTACAGAACAAGTGTAAAAATTTTTGAAATCCGCCCACTGCCACGCCCCCTTTTAAGAAAAACTCAGTTTTTGACCAAACCGTAAGGAATTTTAAAAAAGTTTCTGATCAACATATTTAGACAATATTAATATCTATATTTCGTCCATATAAAGTTTTTTGCCACGCCCACTTTTTGGGGGCGTTTTCAATAAAAAACTGTTTTCGGTCAAATTTTAAATTTTTCGAAAAAAAAATTGATGCAGAATCATTAACATTATTAATATGAACATTTCTTCTATATACTATTTTAACCCACGCCCACTTTTTGGGGGCGTTTTTATATAGAAACCATTTTTATACACTACCCCATAACATATGCAAGAGAAAACCTTGTCTTTTGTAGAACCGTTAAAGTGTTTTGTAAGCAGTCTGTAGAGTTTGTTGTCACTATATCATTTTTTCTATTTATCCACATCGTGTTTTTAGCCATGTCCCCTTTTTTGGGGATTTTAGTTTTATGGATAGGATGGGATAGGGTATTCAACGATCCGCACAGCGGATTGTAGCCTTCTCATATGTTTAAGTATGGGATGGGATAGGGTATTAAACGATCCGCACAGCGGATTGAAGCCTTCACATATGTTTATACCCTATCCCATAGGGGTATATTAGTTTTGATACATAGTTTGTAACATAGAGAAATAATTAAGCTACATATACCTCAAAGTATATGGATCGACTCAGAATCGAAAACTGAGTCGATTTAGCCATGTCTGTCCGCCCGTCTGTCCGTCCGTACGTCACCAGTTTTTGGGCCTTCATTTTTGAGCTAGAATGATGAAATTTGGTACACTTGGTCTTTGTTGCTCCCAGCAGAACAAGTGTAAATTTTTTTGAAATCCGCAAACTGCCACGCCCCCTTTTCAGAAAAACGTAGTTTTTGGCCAAACGGTAAGGAATTTTAAAAAATTGAGAGAAACGTAGTTAGACAATAGTAATATCTATATTTCGTTCATACAAAGTTTTTTGCCACGCCCTCTTTTTGGGGGCGTTTTTAGTAAAAAACGCTTTTTGTCCAAATTTTAAAACTTTCGAAAAAAATGTTGATGCAAATACTTCCGCAATGGTAATATAAACATTTTGTCCATAGATCATTTTCACCTACGCCCACATTTTGGGGGCGTTTTCTTACAAAAACCATTTGTATACCCCATCCCAAGGCATTAGCAATAGAAATACGTTGTTTTTTGTCGAACCACAAAAGATTTTGATAAACTGTCTGAGCAATATATTGTGACAATGTCATTTTCTGTATTTCATCGCCATATGGCCTATATTTTGAGGATATTAATTTTAAGGATGGGATGGGATAGGGTATTCAACGATCCGCACAGCGGATTGTAGCCTCTCATATGTTTTTATTTTATTTTTGTGAAGTAATGTCTGCCGTTCCACCGAAATGAAACGGAATTTCCCAATGATACAAAATAAAGTTATTTTGACAGTAAAGCCCCTATTAAAGCCATTAAAACAAAAATTGAAAGAAACTTTGGGCCATTAACTATGCGAATGCCCAGCCTTGTCAAGGGCAAAACATTAACACTATGCAAACCTTTCATCGACAACCATTGATCGCCTTCATAACAAGTAAATTGCTTCAGTAAAAATATATTACAAATCACATTTTCAATTTTATAAGCTTAAGAAGAAAGTTGATAAGGCACTCCCCCCCTTACTTACTACTTATCGGGCTTCCTTGCCTTCTCGAACCTGGGGGCTGCGATTCGAAGATCCTCTTATCTGGAGCATTATTGTCTATTCGCTCCATGTGGCCGAGCCAATGTAGTCGACGTGTTTTGGCTTTTTGGACTACATCCACATCTTGGTACAGCTAATAGAGTTCGCGGTTGTATCTTCGCCCTCCTCGTGCACAGGACCAACAATCCATCGAAGTATTTTTTTTCGAAGGAGCCCAGTATCAGCTCTCCCTTCCTGCTTATCGTCCAGCACTCGGCACCATAAAGCAGAACTGGCAGGATAAGGGTTTTGTAGAGCACACATTTCGTCCTTCGGGTTGTTTCGCCAAACCGAAGTAGCAACGGTTTCCTAGGGTAATTCCTCGACGGAACTCCACTAGGGTGTCATTCGTGGAGCTTATGTTTACTCCGAGGTAGGTGAACTCCTTAACTACCTCGAAATTGCTGCTATCAATAGTGACGTTTTGTCCTAGGCGGTGGACAGATGCTTTTTTGTTTGTTGATAGCATGAACTTAGTCTTGTCCTCATTTACTTCAAGGCCAACGGATTTCGCCTGTTCTTCATTTGCCGTAAACGCTTTTATCACGGTACGTTGGGAGCGACCGATGATGTCAATATCGTCCGCATAGCCCAGCAGCTGGACGGACCTTCCGTGTTAACATCTGCCCTGCGCACTATCTGTTGCAGCGCGAGTTACATACAACAGCAATAAAGCATCGTACTTAGCCGGAAATGCAGATCCGAATGTTGGTATCACCAATGACCTACAAACTGCATACCAAATCGAAAAAAACGCAAATTCGCTTGCTTGGTGATTTGTATTGCAAAATCGTCGGTCATTCACATGAACGGATTTCCGTTCATATTGCCAACTAGATTGTTGACTCATCATAATTCTGGTGAGCCAACATAATGTAAGGATAGGTCGTAAGTTTGAAGTAAGTTATTTTAAGGCAGTCTTGAAACTTGTTCTTACTGTAAATGAATAACGCTGTACTCCTGTTTAAACTCGTGTTTTGTTTCATTCCATTAAAAATAAAACATAACTGGCGCAGTCGGTAGGATTCCGTTCAATAGGATTAGAATACAGCAAACGAACTTTTCAAATAGGAAACACAGTAATCTAAAACAAAATTTATTAGACTACGTAGAAACGAACACAAGAGAAACAATATATACAACCTGGAGAGAAAAACATATGAGAAGGCTACAATCCACTGTGCGGATCGTTGAATACCCTATCCCATACCATCCTTAAAATTAATATCCTCAAAATTTAGGCTTTATGGCTATGAAATACAGAAAATGACATTGTCGCAACATAGCTATTGTTCAGACAGTTTATCAAAACCTTTTGTGGTTCGACAAAAATAACGCGTATTTCTATTGCTAATGCCTTGGGATGGGGTATACAAATGGTTTTTGTAAGAAAACGCCCCCAAAAAGTGGGCGTATGTGAAAATGATGTACAAACAAAATGTTTATTATACCATTACGGATATATTTGCATCAAAAGTTTTTTCGAGCTTTTTAAATTTTGGACAAAGGCATTTTTTACTAAAAACGCCCCAAAAAGTGGGCACGGCAAAAAACCCCACACTTAATAGTCCATCGAACCACTACTAGTTTACTGTACCGGCCATGGGGATGGGGTGGCGAAATTATTATTTTTGCCACAAAGAAGAGTACCTCCTGTTTGACGCCGAATCCAAACGGCAAATTTGAGATGTTTTCATTGCAGTGTTTATACGTTATCCCATAGGGGTATATTAGTTTTGATACATTGTAGTTTGTAACAATGAGAAATAATTAATTAATTAATATGGATCGAATCAGAATCGCTAGCAATACTTCGCTATGCTAACTGAAATAGTGAACCGCCAAAATCACCCAGTTACACTAAGGAGCAGACGCGAAAAAGAACTACGGTATCTTCCGGTCTTCGATAGTAGTGTTGGAACTTTTCCTGCATTCATCTCATCAGTGGAAAGCGTGTTGGCAGAATACCTGGTGAACCAACGAAGTGATGTATAAAAAACCTACCTTGCAACATTGCCTCCATTGACCTGGGAAATCTGCAAGAGCAGAATGTGCAGTGTGTAGTGAATTTAAGACAGAGATTACAAATAGTTTAGGTAGCTTTCTTGTGTTAAAAATAAAAGAAATCGCAGCAGGGACTTTAGCAGCCGAATTGCATGATCAATTTATTTTGGAAAATATTCGGATAATATTGAATAAATAAATTGGTCAAGATAGTTAATTTAAAAGAACATAGATCATATAAACACCACACAATAATGATCACACACACACTATTCACCACAGTAACTTTCAGAATAATAGCAACTCAAGGCAAACTTGGAAGAACTATAATGCAAGTAGACAGAGTAGGGGTCACTTTAATAATAACAATACGAATCAGCGTTCGAGAAGTTCAAACAGTCGAAATAACACTAATAAGTCAACACAACCAATGGATATACACCATAAGCAATAGGGACGAAGTCAATCAGTTGACAGATGTCGAGTTTTTTTTATAAACTAGCCTCGGAACAAAATAAAATCAATATCATTCTTATGATCAATAAACAAGAGTACGTTTATTTGGTAGATACAGGATCTACAATAAGTTTGCTAAACCCCAACAAAGTAGGAAATAGAATATATGAGAAGTAAGGAGGACAAATACATATTAACATATGAGAGGGCTACAATCCGCTGTTCGGATCGTTGAATACCCTATCCCATCCCATCCTTAAAATTAATATCTCCAAAAAGTGGGCTTTATGGGCTATAATATAGAAAATGACATTGTCACAATATATTGCTCAGACAGTTTATCAAAACTTTTGTGGTTCGACAAAAAAACAACGTACTTCTATTGCTAATGGCTTGGGATGGGGTATACAAATAGTTTTTGTAGAAAATCGCCCCCAAAAAGTTGGCCTAGATGAAAATGATCTATGGACCAAATATAACGGATCATTAAAGGGTTTCTGATAGTAATAACCATAAAGCTATTGAAAGCCTTAATAAACAAATCAAAATAAACGATCATTATACCCTATCCCATAGGATTTTATTAGTTTTGATACTTAGTTTGTAACATATAGAAATAATTTAGCTACATATACCTCAAAGTATATGGATCGACTCAGAATTGCTAGCTGAGTCGATTAAGCCATGTCTGTCTGTCCGTTCGTCCGTCAATCTGTCTGTTCGTCACCGATTTTCGGGCCTTAAATTTTGAGCTAGGAAAATGAAATTTGGTATATAGGATCCTTGTCCGTGCCACCAGAACAAGTGTAAAAATTGTTGATATCCGCCCACTGCCACGCCTCCTTTTTAGGAAAACGTATTTTTTGGCCAAACCGTAAAGAATTTTAAAAAAGTGTCTGAGGAGCATTTTTTGAGAATCTTAATATCTATATTTCGTCAATATAAAGTTTTTTGCCGCCCACTTTTTGGGGGCGTTTTTATAAAAATGTTTTTTGGTCAAATTTTAAAATTTTCGAAACAAATTTTGATTCACAATCATTGGCAGTATTAATACCAACATTTCGTCAATAGACCATTTTAACCCACGTTTTCTTACAAAAACCATTCGTATGCCCTACCCCAAGGCATATGCAAAGAAAAACGTTGTTATACCCTATCCCATAGGGGTATATTAGTTTTGATACTTAGTTTGTAACATAGAGAAATAATTTTGCTACATATACCTCAAAGTATATGGATCGACTCAGAATCGCTAGCTGAGTCGATTAAGCCATGTCTGTCTGTCCGTCCGTCCGTCCGTCTATGATCTTAAAATATTGATAGAAAACGATAGAACGAAACTTTTAGAATCATACAACCAAACAAACCATGTTGTTAGAGAATTAAATTACAAAGTTTTATTTCTAGATCAAGAAACCAAATTAAGATATTTAGAAAATAAAGTGAATCAAATACTTGACAACACAACTTAAAATAATTTAATTCATCCAAATATGTTAACGATAGATGAGTGAGAATATTATAATGAAGATTTTCATAAATTGAAAATGTTAAAAGCTGGAGTAATGAATTATAAGAATGATTCCTTGATATTTGCGATTAAAATACCAGTAAATTCTATAGTAACAGAGTTACAATAAATCAAATAAATACCCAAGTCCAATAGTTTGCAAATGGATGAGACAGAAGAATTAATTATTGAAATAAATAGTCAAATATACGAATATAATGAACAATCTCTTTTCAAAAAGTTAAAATTAAAACATAGTAAAAATTGTATTTAAAAAAACCTGTTAGTTTATAATAATATAACTAGTATAGATGAATTAGATGATGAATCTATTTTATTAATACACAAGCTGGCCCGTCAAACGTTGTTTTACCATTATCAAACGGAATGACCGCTCACAGCGCCACCTGTTGAGAATTTTTCAATTTTTCTTTTTTCCTAAACCTTCGCGGAGCAATTACGAACAAATCCGCAGAAGGAAGTATCCAATTTGGTCCAGTCGTTTTCGAGTTTTAAGCATCCGAACAAACCAAGATCCATTTATATATATATAGAATATAAATAATGAAACCTAATTGCAAAATAGTGACAACCGAATTATTAATTTGACTGGAAATATTGCCAACTAGATTGTTGACTCAACATAATTTTGGTGAGCCAACATTATGTTAGGATAGGTTGTAAGTTAGAAGTAAGTTATTTTAAGGCATTCTTGTTCTAACTGTGAAGGAATAAAGGTGTACTCCTGTTTAAACTCGTGTTTTGTTTCCTTCCATTACAAATAAAATATAACTCGCGTGTTTTCCAGCGTCACGCGATACAACTTACGATCGCGCGACTCTTCGATTTTTTCTACCAGTGTCTTCTTTTCATCCCTTCTCCTAGCTAGATACTCTTCTCTCGCTGCCCATGTTTTGCGCTTTCTTGTGTGCATCTTCTATCACCTTGTTCTTGTACACGCATTCATCATTATACCACGGGCTCTTTCTCGGGGGTGGCTGGTACCCTACAGTGGTTTCGGATACTTTCTTGATGATGTCGCGATACTGGCACCACTGATTGTTGGCGTCTGTGGTAGGTGAGTACACAGAGAAAAGTTTCATACTCAGGCGCTCACTGTAGGCTCTGGCTACTCCAGGTGTGCTAAGGCGCCCAACGTCGAATTTCTTCTTCTGGGCAGTTCGCAGCTTCTTGTCGTTGGACTGTCGAGCTCTGAATTTAGCCGCGACAAGAAAATGGTCAGAGTCAGCGTTTGCCACTCGGAATGTGTGCACGTCGAGGATGTTGATTAGCACATGGTCGATTTGGTTGGCGGTTCGACCGTCTGGAGAACGACAGGTTGCTGTGTTGATCCTTAGCCTTGGGAACCTAGTACTATTCATCACCGTATTACGAGCAAAATCGATTAGTCGGGAGCCGTTGTCTGTTGGCGTTTCGTGGATTCTGTGTTTACCAACTAAACCGCCAAAGATGTTTTCCTTTCCGACTTTAGCATTAAAATCCCCGAGTACAATTTTTACATCATACTTACTTACTTAAGTGGCGCTACAGTCCGGAATGAAACTGGGCCTCAACCAACATGCCTCTCCAATTAGCCCGGTCCTTAGCTAACTGCCTCCAGTTGCGCACTCCAAGTTGGTTGAGGTCGGTTTCCACTTGTGCGCGCCACTTAAGGCGAGGTCTTCCTCTACTGCGTCCGACGTCTGGCTGGGAATCGAAGACTCTGCGAGCCGGAGTATTGGTGTCCATTCGTTCTACATGTCCTAGCCATCTCAAACGTCTAATGCGGAGTTTTTTGACCAGGGGCATGTCGCTGTACAGCTCGTATAGTTCTTGGTTGAATCTTCGTCTCCATAGCACGTCAACGCAAACTGGACCGAAGATTTTTCGAAGAATTTTCCTCTCGAATCTACCAAGGATTTCTTCATCCGCTTTTGATACGGTCCATGCTTCAGCGCCGTAGAGCAGGACTGGGATGATCAGGGTCTTATATAGGGTCTCCTTAGTAGTTCGAGTGAGGGCTTTACTACTAAATTGCCTTCTCAGCCCGAAGAAACAGCGGTTGGCAAGAGTAATTCTTCGTTTAATTTCTGACGAGATGTTGTTGTCAGAGCTAATAGCGGAGCCGAGGTAGACAAAGTCCCGTACTACCTCAAAGTTATATCTGTCAATGGTGACGTTCTGTCCAATTCGTCGATGTTGTGAGTCCTTTCGTGATGATAGCATATAATTAGTCTTACCCTCATTTACTGCTAAACCCATTTTCGCCGCTACCTTCTCTATTCTAGCAAACGTGGCTATGACATCTCGTTGAGTCCTACCAATGATGTCAATATCGTCATCGTATGCTAGTAGTTGCACCGACTTTTGGAAAATTGTGCCTCTGGTGTTGGCTTTGGAGTTTTGCACAATCCTCTCAAGAAGCAGATTAAAGAAGTCACATGACAGCGCATCGCCTTGCCTAAATCCTTTTTGGTATCGAATGTGTCGGTGAGGTCGTTTCCGACCCTGATGGAGCAGCGAGAATTCTCTATCGTCATCCTACACAAACGGACGAGTTTGGGCGGTATACCAAAACTAGACATGGCTCTGTACAGTTCGTCTCTATAAATGCTGTCATATGCGGCTTTGAAATCGATGAATAGGTGGTGGGTATCGATTTGGACTTCTTGAGTTTTTTCCAGGATCTGCCGAAGTGTGAAAATTTAATCGGTTGTGGAATTTCCTGGCCTAAAACCACACTGATAAGGGTCAATCAGGTTGTTGGAAAACGGTTTCAGGCGTTCACATATTACGGCAGATAGGATCTTGTAGGCGATGTTGAGGAGACTTATGCCTCTGTAGTTGGCGCAGTTCAGAGGGTCTCCTTTTTTGTGGATCGGGCAAACGATGCTGAGGTTCCATTCTTCAGGCATATTTTCATCCGACCAGATTTGGCTTATGAGTTGGTGGATGTTACTTACCAAGTCATCTCCGCCGGCCTTATAAAGCTCTGCGGGAAGGCAGTCATTTCCGGCAGCCTTATTAAGCTTGAGTTTAGTTATTGCTATCCTCACTTCACTCAGGTCGGGTGGTTGGCAGCTTTCGCTGTCGTTGCCAATATTGAATGGTTCGTTCTGCCTGACAGGGGAATGTTTTTCGTCATCGCCGTTTAACAGTCTGCAGAAGTGGTTCCTCCATATCCTCAGCATCGACTGTGTCTCAACTACAATATTTCCTTGTTCATCTCGACAGGATTCTGTTCGAGCCTTGTATCCTTGGCTTTGCCGTTTTACACTTTGGTAAAACTTGCGAACATCGTTCCTGGAGTGGCACCTCTCTATATCCTCGATCGCGCGCTTTTCTTGCTCTTTTTTCTTCTTGCTGAAAAGCCGATGTTCTTCCCTTCTTCTTTGCCTATAGAGCTCAATGGCAGCTCTCGTCTTCACCTGCAGCTTAGCCGTGTAGGCCTCGTTCTTGGCTGCGAGCATCTGTCGGCATTCCTCATCAAACCAGGGGTTTCTTGCTGGTGGGCGCGAGAAACCTAGCACATCAGTTGCGGCTGATCTAATGGCCTGTTGGCATCGTTGCCATTGCTCTTCGACATTCGATGCTGGTGGTATGGTGTTAATCGAGAGGTTAATGTGATCAATTTGGTTGACTGTTTGTTGATCTGGACACCGCCATGTCCCCTTGTGGATATCGAGGTGAGGAAACCGTGTGCTGGCTATAGGGGCATTTCGTTCCGTAGCGAAGTCAATTAGCCTAAGTCCGTTACCAGACGTGTTGTCGTGTAGGCTATATTTTCCGACAGTACTGCTAATGATGTCTTCTCTTCCTACCTTTGCGTTAAAATCTCCCAGCACGATTTTAACATCGTACTTTGGTAGTCGCTCATAGGTTTTGTCGAGGAGCTCGTAGAAGCAATCCTAAGCTATATCATCTTTTTCTTCCGTCGGAGCATGAGCGCATATAAGGCTTATGTTGGCGAATTTGGCCTTGATGCGGATTGTTACTATGCTATCGCTAATGTCTTGGAAACATAAGACTTCTTGCCTAAGTCTGGCACTTATAACAAATCCGCATCCGAATAGTCGCTGTCCGTAGTAGATGTCACAGTTTTTCATCCTCTTTTTGCCCGGCCCATCCCATCGTATTTCCTGGATGGCAGTAATGTCTGCTTTGTAGCAGTTTAGGGCTTCCGCTAGTTGTTCGCCTTTAGCTCTCCTGTTTAATGTTTTCACATTCCAGGTTTAGTCTTCAACAATAAAATTAGTCCTTTCCGAGGCTATTGGTTGCTTCGTAACCATATTTTTTCTGTGGGTGGGTAGTTAACCCAAAGCACAACCCCCAACCTGGAGGGCCAGTTCCAATTTATTAGATACCCCTAGGACACGGGGCCATCAGTATCCACTGCGGGATTGAGCGCTGCCGTTGGCCTTTCGGTTTATCCGCCACCATCTCTGGTCAAGGGTCCTGACTAACCCTTGAAATTCCTAGACAACCTGTTGTCCGAATATGTCAGAGCAGCTCATCTAGGTTCGCCTGGGACAGCAAGGCCGGGTATTCATCCGTGCCATTCTCACCAGGGTGTTTATAGTGTTGCTGTTTTTCGTCGTGTTATCAACACTCGCACTTATCGCTTAGCAAGTCAAATCCGGTTGGATGAGACCAGTACCCGATGGTTACCACTTGGAGGTAAAGATAAGCACATTTGATGTGTAGTCAGAGTTACAACACTGGGCATTGCCAAGTTAACGCCAATCAGAGTCTACCTTCGTTCTACAACACCCATCATCATACTCCGGATATTTCCCACCGTCGATTTCCCACGACGAATCAGCATCCTAATACATGCTAGGGTGAGAACGCTTGTATTCTTATGCCATTGCATCACTTCCCTTAAACACCTTCGGTACTACTTCCCCCCTCCCCCTTGTTGAAAAACATAATAAATAAATTTATTAACTTTTATCCCGTCTCCCTTTGCTTAGGCTATTGATAAATCTCAAAGTATGGCTTCCGCAAAAAAAAATTAAAAGCTACAAACTGTTAAGTAAAATTAGCTTATGTTTCTGGACATGTTACCATAAAGATCAGCTGAAATAACTTTAAGTGCTAAATTATTTCACAATAAAAAATTATTAGATGAAATTTTATTCATGTATAGATCTCTATCAAAAATATAATCAAATAATAAAAAATAATAAAAAACTTTTCTATAATGTGTACTTTGTACAGTAATGAGGAGGAACTAATAAATTAGAACAATAAACAAAACCTCAATATCAGCTGAAGAAGAAGAGATTGGCCCACAGCAGATAGCCTCTGGTAGTCATTATAATTGCATCGCAATAAAAGCCCATTTGATTGCATATCTTAATGTGCTTCAAAGAATCAACAAAATCCATTGAAAATTAAATCGACTGCTCCATACTCTTATCGCTGTTATTTAAAGGCAGTTTTTTTTTTTTTTGTTGAACGGTCCAAATTATATTTAATGGATTCAGACATAAAAACACACACATTTACTGATAGCACGACGAAAACAAAATTACCAAAAATTCCAGAGACACCACATTACCACACACAGACTGCGAATCGAGACACTTTGTCTTCTAGTTCGAAATAGAAATTATACGCTCGTTAAACTGTGGCCTGAATTATAATTTTGGAAATTTCACAGTCAATTTAGCACAATCTAATTATTCCCTATCCCATAGGGGTATATTAGTTTTGATACATAGTTTGTAACATAGAGAAATAATTTAGCTAGATATACCTTAAAGTATACGGATCGACTCAGAATCGATAGCTGATTGAATTTAGCCATGTCTGTCCGTCCGTCTTACATTTTGAGCTAGAATGATGAAATTTGGTACACGTGGTCTTTGTTGTTCCCAGCAGAACAATTGTAAAAAATTTTGAAATCCGCCCACTGCCACGCCCCTTTTTTAAAATAAAACGTAGTTTTTGGCCAAACCGTAAGGAATTTTGAAAAAGTGTTTGAACAACATATTTAGAGAATCGCAATATATATATTTCGTCTTTATAAAAAATGTTTGCCAGGCCCACTTTTTGGGGGCGTTTTTATTAAAAAAACGTTTTGTGGTACATTTTTAAAATATTTGCAGCAACTTTTATTGCAAGATTATTGAATATGATAATATGAACATTTCGTCAATACATCTTTTTAACCCACGCCCACTTCTTAGGCGCGTTTCCCTACAAAAACCATTTTTATACCCTACCACAAGTCATATGCAATAGAAAAACCGTTGTTTATTGACGAACCATAAAAGATTTTGATAAACTGTCCGAACAATATCTTGTGACAACGTCATTTTCTATATTTAATTACCTTTAAGCCCACAATTTGGGGATACTAATTTTAAGGATGGGATGGAATAGGGTATTCAACGATCCGCATAGCGGACTCAGCTAGCGATTCTGAGTCGATCCATATACTTTGAGGTATATGTAGCTAAATTATTTCTCTATGTTACAAACTAAGTATCAAAACTAATATACCCCTATGGGATAGGGTATAAAAAGGACAACGACGTTCGTATCTGCACCTGGAATGTGAGAACATTAAACAGGAGAGGTGCAGGCGAACAACTAGCGGAAGCCCTAAACTGCTACAAAAGCAGACATTACTGCCATCCAGGAAATACGATGGGATGGGCCGGGCAAAAAGAGGATGAAAAACTGTGACATCTACTATGGAACGTGTTATAGTGAGCAGAAACCTCGGCAGAAACAGCGATTATTTGGATGCGGATTTGTTATAAGTGCCAGACTTAGGCAAGAAGTCTTATGTTTTCAAGACATTAGCGAACGCATTGTAACGATCCGCATCAAGGCCGAATTCGCCAACATAAGCCTTATATGCGCTCATGCTCCGACGTAGCCCTTAGGCTAATTGACTTCGCTACGGAACGAAATGCCACTATAGCCAGCACACGGTTTCCTCACCTCGATATAAGGGGACATGGCGGTCTCCAGATCAACGAACAGTCAACCAAATTGATCACATTGCAATAGACAAGAGGCACGCATCCAGTATTTTGGATGTCCGAACATTCCGAGTGGCTAACATCGACTCGGACCACTACCTTGTTGTAGCCAAGGTAAGGATGCGGATATCCACCACGCCACAAAAAACAGAAGTACTGTGAAAAAAGTTAATGTCGAAAGACTGCAATCGCCAGAGACCGCCAAAACCTTCGCGCAACGCGTATTGTTCCACACTCAACGCAATCTGAATTCAACACAACATAGTGCAAATTAAAACACATTTCTCATAATAATATTGTTATATTATTTTATTAAGTTGCTATAAATTGATATATTAACCATCTTACAACACTAAAATTATTGTTCTATTACAAAATTACTTGAACATATCTACTGTCAAAAGGAAAGATTTTACTATACATATAATACTACACAAAAATGACACTTCAAAATTAACCGCCAATAAAGCAACACGATTGTGCAAAATACCGAAGTTCTTTGTGTCATTACATATAAACAACACTTACTTTGCTCGCGAGTAAAATCTCATATAATATATAGATTTTCCGAATAGAGTATAAAATTACATACAACGAAACCCCTAACCCTAAAATATCTTACGGATTAAAAATAAACCCCACAACCAGTTGAGACTTCAACATTTGGTCCTTTTCGAACCGAATTAAGTGTGCAGTGTTAAAGTACAAGATACATACACTTAGAACAATAAAAACAGTGAATAATGACATTTAATATCAGGGAACAATAAAAGTGCATAGATACATTTACATCAATCTTAATTATACAGTCCACTACCCTACATATATTGTGCAAATCGGGATTTACGCATAGCGCAATCCATCAAATTCAACATTACTCAAGGCGCCAAGTATATCTTTATTTTTAACATTTCTTTTTTCGTCCTTTTTTATTTATTGATAAAATAAAGTGCAAAATGTCGTTTGGGGCACTTCAAAAAGACATCTTGGAGCAAATGGAGCATGACTACGAGAGTTTTAAAACTGCTGATGAAACTCGACGTACGTTTAATTATTTAAAGAGTCGCCTCACGATGTTAGAAGATAATTTCACATCCGCAAAGAGGTATCATGAGGAGATTATGAGTAGGAACAAGCTAGAAAAGACAATGAATAAGGACGATTTAGCTCAGGTATATCGAAATATTCATTTCAATTACCTGGATTATCGTAGTGATTTGTTAGATGCTATCGATAAGTGCATGCCTGCGATAAAATCGTCTCCTAGTTCTCATAATTCTTCGGTGGGGAAACAATCGTCTAACAGCAGGGATCTGCGCCTTCCAGTCATCGAAATTCCGACATTTTCGGGTACTTATGCAAAATGGCGCTCATATCATGATGTTTTTGTGTCACTAATCCACACAAACGATTCGCTCAGCGACATACAAAAAATGCATCATCTCAAAGCGAGTCTTACCGCCAATGCTGAAACGTTTCTTCAAACAATTGATCTTGAGGCTGGAAATTATTTAAAAGCGTGGGAATTATTATATATTATAAACGCATGTTGGTAAATGCTCAGCTAAATCTCCTTTTCAACCCTCCTTTGGCAGGAAAAGAATCTGCCAGGGGTATTCAGTCCATTTTGGATACAACTCAAGATTGCATTCACTCTTTGCAAAATTTAGGGGTGCCAGTTCAACATTGGGACGCGATTCTCATATATATTATGAGTCAAAAGCTTCCAAGTTCTGCTCAACAGTTATGGGAAGAAAAGTTAGGAAGCTCCACAAATGAACCAACTATGGAGCAATTCACTGATTTCCTGGAGACGCGCTTTCGGACATTAGAAGCGATACAATTCCAACCGACTCAACCAAACACTACAGCCGTGTCTAAATCAAATACTCCAGCGAGGTCGTTCCATACGAAAACGCAGAAGGGACAAACATCAGAAAGGTTTCAATGTAAAGTGTGCAATCAGGGGCAACATTCGTTAAGGAAGTGCAGACGATTTGTGAACTTGGATATCGCCAGCAAGTTGCAAATCGTGAGACAAATGAAGGTTTGCGAGAACTGTCTCGCTTACAGTCATGGGACAGGCCAATGTCCAATTATAAAGAACTGCCATTTTTGCCAACAACGACATCATTCCCTACTCCATCCATCGATACACACGCAAATGGGTCACACCGCACAATCACATCACAAAGTACATAACCCAGTGCAATCCCAATCACATCCACAGACACACATATCCAAGGCAAACACATTCAACACAGATCCACAAGAACCATAGTTCAGTGGAAATAATGTACGAAGTCAGACCCAGATTTCACAAAACATACATACACCGTATCCACACTATAGTGGAACAAACCCAACGAGTCAGGGATCCATCAATCCAAACGCGCCTTCGTACCATCCGCAGGGGGCATCAAACAACACCAATCTGCAATGCAATTTTCATGCAACGCAAGACGAAAGCATACAGGTTTTGTTGGCTACCGCTGTAGTTAAAGTGATGGCAGCTGACGGTAGATTTGTCGATTTACGCGCCTTGATCGATCCTGGTTCTGAGGCAACTTTCATCACCCAATCAGCTGCACACCGCTTAAATCTTCCGAAACACAGGACGCTTGTCGAAGTGTCAGGGTTAGGAAAGGTCAGCAGCGGCGAATGTAAGCATTATGTAGATTTAATGTTGACGTCACGACATTCGACGTTTGAAAGTGCTATCTAAGCCTTTATATTTAAGTCGCTGACCGGGCTTCTCCCGGCCCAAAGAATGACAGTCGACAACCTGACCCACTTCAAAGGTCTACAGCTAGCGGATCCAACATTCAACGTTCCTGCACCAGTAGATCTCCTCCTAGGAAGTGATGTTTACGCTGACATTATTCTTCCAGAAATCGTCAGAAGCCAGGAAGTCAACCAACCTATCGCACAGAACACCCAATTAGGCTGGGTTGTACTAGGAAAAGTTGCTGAAAGTAGCAAACTATGCTTCAGAACTTTTGTGCAGCAATCGGAACTGGACTCTGAGATGCGACGATTGTGGGGATTGAAGAGGCTCCATACGAAACTCCAATATCGGAAGAAGACACTGCATGTGAGGACCACTTTAACAAAACGCACAAAAGAATGCCGGATGGGAGGTACCAAGTTTCGCGTCCTTTCAAAGAAGGAAAACACCCATCGTTAGGAAGTAGTACAGAAATTGCGCATAGAAGATTTGTACAGCTGGAACGACGTTTCCAAAATGACGCAAAGCTACGTACAGGATATAGCCAATGTATTTCGGAGTATCTGACTCTGAACTATATGGAAGAGATAGACTGGCAAAACGAAACAGCATTTCTGTCAACGTTCCACTATTTCCTTCCACATCACGCGGTTTTAAAGAAGCTAGCTCCACGACGAAGCTGAGAGTCCTGTTTGACGCAGCTGCTAAGACATAGGATGGGACATCTTTAAATGAACATCTGATGATAGGTCCTAAACTGGAAAGAACCATCATCGATGTTGTTCTACGCTGGAGATTACACCAATACACATTCACAGCTGACATTGAAAAAATGTATCGACAAGTTTCTGTGAACCCTGCAGATAGGTCATACCAAACCATATTTTCGAGAGAACATACAACGAAACCCCTAACCCTAAAATATCTTACGGATTAAAAATAAACCCCACAACCAGTTGAGACTTCAACACGTATCGAGTCGAGAGGTTAATCTCGACTCACAACACACTACCAGCATCTAATGTCGAAGAACAATGGCAACGATGCCAACAAGCCATTAGATCAGCTGCAACCGATGTGCTAGGTTTCTCGCGCCCACCAGCAAGAAACCCCTGGTTTGATGAGGAATGCCGACAGATGCTCGCAGCCAAGAACGAGGCCTACAAGGCTAAGCTGGTGAAGACGAGAGCTGCCATTGAGCTCTATAGGCAAAGAAGAAGGGAAGAACATCGGCTTTTCAGAAAGAAAAAAAATGAGCAAGAAAAGCGCGCGATCGAGGATATAGAGAGCTGCCACTCCAGGAGCGATGTTCGCAAGTTTTATCAAAGTGTAAAACGTCAAAGCCAAGGATACAAGGCTCGAACAGAATCCTGTCGAGATGAACAAGGAAATATCGTAGTTGAGACACAGTCGATGCTGAGTATATGGAAGAACCACTTCTGCAGACTGTTAAACGGCGATGGCGAACAACATTCCGCTGTCAGGCAGAACGAACCATTTAATATTGGCAACGACAGCGAAAACTTGAAAGCATGCCTGAAGAATGGAACCTCGGCATCGTTTGCCCGATCCAAAAAAAAGGAGACCCTCTGAGCTGCGCCAACTATAGAGGCATAAGTCTGCTCAACATCGCCTACAAGATCCTATCTGCCGTAATATGTGAACGCCTGAAACCATTTACCAACAACCTGATCGGCCCTTATCAGTACGGTTTTAGGCCAGGAAAGTCCACACTCGATCAAATTTTCACACTTCGGCAGAACCCAAGAAGTCCAAATCGATATCAACCACCTATTTATCGATTTCAAAGCCGCATACGACAGCATTTATAGAGACGAGCTATACAGAGCCATGTCTAGTTTTGGTATACCGTCCAAATTCGTCCATTTGTGTAGGATGATGATGGAGAATCGCTGCACCATCAGGGTCGGAAACGACCTCACCGACACATTCGATACCAAAAAAGGATTTAGGCAAGGCGATGCACTGTCATGTGACTTTTTCAATTTGATTCTTAAGAGGATTGTGCAAAACTCCCGAGCCAACACCAGAGGCACAATTTTCCAAAAATCGGTGCAACTACTAGCATACGCCGACGATATTGACATCATTGGTAGGACTCAACGTGATGTAATAGCCACGTTTGCTAGTATAGAGAAGTAAATGAGGGTAAGACTAAGTATATGCTGTCAACACGAAAGGACACACAACATCGACGAATTGGACAGAACGTCACCATTGACAGATATAACTTTGAGGTAGTACGGGACTTTGTCTACCTCGGCTCCGCTATTAACTCTGACAACAACATCTCGTCGGAAATCAAACGAAGAATTACTCTTGCCAATCGCTGTTTCTTCGGGCTAAGAATCCAATTTAGTAGTAAAGCCCTCACTCGAACTACTAAGGAGATCCTATATAAGACCCTGATCATGCCAGTCCTGCTCTACGGTGCTGAAGCATGGACCGTATCAAAAGCGGATGAAGAAATCCTTGGTCGGTTCGAGCGAAAAATTCTTCGGAAAATCTTCGGTCCCGTTAGCGTTGACGGGCTATGGAGACGAAGATTCAACCACGAACTATACGAGCTGTATAGCGACATACCCCTAGTCAATAAAGATGGCTAGGACATGTAGAAAGAATGGACACCAATACTCCGGCTCCCAGAGTCTTCGATTCCCAGCCAGACGTCGGACGCAGTAGAAGAAGACCTCGCCTTAAGTGGCGCGCACAAGTAGAAACCGACCTCAACCAACTTGGAGTGCGCAACTGGAGGCAGCTAGCTAAGGACCGGGCTAATTGGACAGGCATATTGGTTGAGGCCCAGGTTCATCGGACTGTAGCGCCACTTGAGTAAGTAAGTAAGCTATTATCCATTTTATTTACTGTAAAATGTGTCCTCCAATTCGGTAATAGAACATCTAACCAAAAGTGCTTGGGTTAATAATAAAATTATCTTAATTATGAAATTGAGACATTTTCTTAAAATCTTGTACGCTTACCATAATTATGGACATGATTTCTACTTCGTGCCCTGCCACAACATTCAATTGTCTTCTAACAGGTAAAATTCTCAAATCTCTAAACTAATATTGATACATAAATTAATTACATGTGCTTAAGTTGACATATTACAAACTGAATTAATAGTCCCTATGGTCAATTTATTAGGATCACTGCTAACACTTTTTATACCCTATCCCATAGGGGTATATTAGTTTTGATACATAGTTTGTAACATAGAGAAATAATTTAGCTACATATACCTCAAAGTATATGGACGTCTATAGGCCATTTTAAACCACCCCAACTTTTTGGGGGCGTTTTCTTACAAAAACTGTTTGTATACCCTACCCCATAGCATATGCAGGAGAAAATCGATGTTTTTTGTCAAACAACAAAAAATTCAGATAAGCTGTTTGAACAATATGTAGTGACAATGTCATTTTATATATTATATTTTATATATTTTTGGAGACATTAATTTTAAGGATGGGATGGGATAGGGTATTCAACGATCCGCACAGCGGATTGAAGCCTTCTCATATGTTTAAATTATTTATATGTGTTTATCTTTATACCCTATCCCATAGGGATATATTAGTTTTGACATTAAGTTTGTAACATAGAGAAATAATTTCGATACATATACCTCAAAGTATATGGATCGATTCAGAATCGCTAGCTGAGTCGATTAAGCCATGTCTGTCTGTCCGTCTGTGTGTCACCGATTTTTGGGCCTTAAATTTAGCTAGAGTGTTGAAATTTATATATAGACACTATGGCCGACGAAGCAGAACAAGTGTAAAAATTTTTGAAATCCGCCCACTGCCACGCCTCCTTTTAGAAAAACGTAGTTTTAAGCCAAACCGCAAGAAATTTGGAAAAAGTGTCTGAGCAGCATATTTAGACAATCCTAATATCTATATTTCGTAAATACATAGTTTTTTGCCACGCCCACTTTTTGGGGACGTTTTTAGTAAAAAAACGCGTTTTGTCCAAATTTTAACACTTTCGAAAAAGATTTTGATGCAAATACTTCTGCAATGGTAATATAAACATTTTTTCCATAGATCATTTTCACCTACGCCCAAATTTTGGGGGCGTTTTCTTACAAAAACCATTTGTATACCCATCCCAAGGCATTAGTAATAGAAATACGTTGTTTTTTGTCGAACTACAAAAGGTTTTGATAAACTGTCTGAACAGTAGCTATGTTGCGACAATTTCATTTTCTGTATTTCATCGCCATAAAACCTACATTTTGAGGGTATTAATTTTAAGGATGGGATGGGATAGGGTATTCAACGATCCGCACAGCGGATTGAAGCCTTCTCATATGTTTACCGCACACAAGTTCGTCTGTCTGTTCGTCACCGATTTTTGGTCCTTACATTTTGAGCAAGGATATCGAAATTTGGTATATAGGATCCTTGTAACAAGTGTAAATATTTTTGAAATCCGCCCACTGCCACGCCCCCTTTTTTTTAAAAACGTAGATTTTGGATTTACCGTAAGGAATTTTGGAAAAGTTTGTGAACAAGATATTTAGACAATCTTATCTTATCTATATAACGTTTTTTGCCACGCCTACAATTTGAGGCGTTTTCAGTTAACAATTTTTTTCCGTCAAATAATAAAAATTGTCGGATATTTGTTTTACAGATTGGTATTTAACGAGTTAAAATTTCTTTTTATAGGAGTTTGGATTTACCCCGACCAGCCCCAAGAAGTTTCACTTCAAATATTGCAGTTTCTTATCAGTGCTTATTATTTAACATTTGTTTTAGATAATCTAAAAAGTTTTTATACGTTATCCCATAGGGGTATATTAGTTTTGATACATAGCCTGTAACATAGAGAAACAATTTAGCTTCATATACCTCAAAGGCCCACATTTTGGGGATACAAATTTTAAGGATGTGATGGGATAGGGTATTAAACGATCCGCACAGCGGATTGTAGCCTTCTCATATGTTTTTATTGGTATAGGTGTAGAGTTATCTTCCTCCACCTCTTCAATGTCCAATGTAGAGTTGATTGATCAGATCTATATCGATGCACTCCTCGTAAAGTTCTTGGTTATTCCACGTCTCCATATCCCTTCATCGCAAACGTTCTACGCCTTAGAGCAGGGCTGTGGTAATAAAGGTTCTTAATAGAATCCTATTAGTTGTTCGAGTGAAAGCTTTGTTCTAAAAAAAATTCAAAAATTACAAATTGTTACTCAATTGCATCCTAAACCCGAACAAACATCTGTTGGCAAGAGCAATTCATCGTTTTATTTCTAAAGGGATGTCGTTATAAGAGGTAATAGCGTACCCGTGGGTAGAGAAAGATTAAACTACCTCATATTTGTATTGATCAATTGTGATGTCCAATTAATATTGAATGTCCTTTAGTGTTAACAGCATATACTTGATCTTACAATCATTTACTAATAAACTAATTTTTGCCGCTTTCTACTCTATACTGGCAAGCGTGGCTGTGACATCACTTTGAGTCCGACCAATGATGTCAATATCGCAGACATATTTATGAAGAATTATGTTAAAGAAATAATATGGATGTGCATCGCGTTGTCTAAATAATTTTTTGGTATCGAACGTTTTGATGAGGTCTTTGCCGGCCCTGATGGAGCAAGAAAGAATTGTCAATTGTCATCCTGTTCAGACGGGTGAGTTTAAGCGGTATACCAAAACTAGACATGGCTCAGTATAATTCGTCTCTATAAATCAAGGAATATGTATATATTGGGTCTGCCGAAGTGTGATGATCCGATCAGTTCTAGAATTTCCCGGCCTAAAATCACACTGACAAGGGCCGATCAGGTTTTTTGTAAACGGTTTCAGGCGTTCACATATCTCCTTTTTTTTTGATCGGGCAAACGATGCTTAGGTTTTATTCTTCAGGCACAATTTCATCCGACCAAATTTAGCTCATAAGTTGGTGAATGTTACCAAAGAGTATAGAACTACGTAGAGTGCGCATCTTATATGTACAACGACAATTTACTATGTGGGGTACTGATATTGATACACCAGTGTTCACATTGCTACCCCAGCATCAAATAACAGCATAGCCGATGCATACGAACGAGAAAAATTCCCCTTCGCACTAACCACCCGCTCCTGAAACGGATACATACATTTTTGCTGTGATGCGTACTCTATGTAGTTCTATACCCTTTGATGTTACTTACTAAAACATTTCCACCAGGAAGGTCGTCATTTTCGGCAGCCTTATAAAATATTGGTATCCTCATTTCACTTAGGTAGGGTGGTTGGTTGTTTTCCCTGACGTCCCCAATATTGAATGGTTCGTTCTACCCGACATTGAAAAAGTTTAACAGTTTGCAGAAGTGGTTCTTCGCATCGAATGTATCCTAACTACGGTCTTTCCTTATTTAGAAATGAATCTGTTCACGCCTTGTATCCTTGATGCTTAGCACTTTGGTTTAACTTCTGGAGTGGCACCTCTCTCTATCTTGTTCTTCACTCCTTTGTTGCCTAAAAAGCTCTCAATGGCGGCTCTCGTCTTCACCTGCAGCTTTGCCTTGTAGGCCTCATTCTGCTGCGAGCATTTTTCAGCAACCGTCATCAAACCAAGGGTTTCTTGTTGGTCGCGAGAAACCTAGCACATCAGTTGCGGCAGATCGTATGGCTTGTTGGCATCGTAGCCGTTGATTTGAAGACCACCATGTCCTCTTATGTAAGACTATCTTAAGTTATTTTGTAACTCTTTCTACTACATTTGAAAAAAACTCAGGTCGGTACTTCGCTTGTCGGAGACTTCTAGACTAATGACGTTTAGTTACTTCTTTAAGTGCTGTACGCATAATATTAATGCAAGATCAAATATCACTTACTAGGGAATTGAAATTCAATATCGAGCTGCACTTGACCCACGAGACAATTGCTAGCCTTCAAAAATTGCAAAGATTTCATCCAATCATCACGACCACAAAATCAAAACCAAGACCTAATATAAAGTGACCAAACGCAAAAAGTAAAAGAACAATTTGCATTGAGCACTAATAAACACCGCCAAGCCAATCAATTGATCTCGGTCATCAAGTATGCAACGCAAACACAATCGATCGAAATGAATATATGGCTGGCAAGCCCGATTGAAATCTTACCACAATTGTTACTTTTGATTTGCTGCATTTCTGACATCAGCAAAAATGATAAAAGCATATGAAAAGGCTACAATCCGCTGTGCGAATCGTTGAAAACACTGTCCCATTCTATCCTCAAATTAAACATCCCCAAAAAGTGTGCTAGACATTGTCACAATATATTGCTCAGACAGTTTATCAAAATCGTTAGACAAAAAACAACGCTTGTCACCTGAAAAATATGCTATGGGGTAGGGTATACAAATGCGTTATCAAAAAAAGCCCACAAAAAGTGGACATGAGTTAAAATGTCATATAGACGAAATGTTCACATTAACATTATCAATGTTTTTGCATCGAATACTTATTTTTATATTTCCTTAAAATATATATTATAGATATTGAGATGTTTTTAATATGTTATTGAGACACTTTACAAATTCCTAACCGTTTGACCAAACATATGAAAGGGCTACAATCCGCTGTGTGGATCGTTGAATACCTAACGTGACCAGATTTTCGTAACCTGAAAGCGGGGATGTAGCGTCCCGCTAGATTACACGTTCGTATAATCACATTTCGACATTATTTATATCATTTTTAGCATCAATTATCAAAATGCGTATTATTTGATCCAACGCCCAACTCGCTGTGAAAGAGAAAGTTGCGTGCGACCCAGTCGTGCACCCACCACTATCTAGTTCTATTTCTATGTAACAAACTATGTTCAAAACTAATATACCCATATGGGATAGTGTATAAACATATGAGAAGGTTACAAATGTTTATATTAATATTACCAATGATTCTGCACTAACATTATTTTCGAAAATTTTAAAATTTTACCGGAAAAAGTTTTTTACTGAAAAAGCGGGCGTGCCAAAAAAGTGTGGCATAGAATATGACGTTGTCACAACATATTGTTCAGACAGCTTATCAAAATCTTTTATGATTCGACAAAAAACAACGTTTTTCTCTTGCATATGCTATGTGGTAGGGTATACAAATGGTTTTTGTATGAAAACGCCCCCAAAAAGTGGGCGTGGGTTTAAATAATCTATACACAAAATGTATATATTGTAATATGTAACCATTCAGCATCAAAAGTTTATTTCAAATATTTTTAGCCTAGCACAAGAATCCTAATACCAAATTTCATTATCCTGGCTCAAAATTTAAGGCCTAAAAATTGGTGACATACAGACAGACGGGCTAACGGACGGACAGACAGACATGACTCAATCGACTCAGCTAGTGTTTCTGAGTCGATCCATATACTTTGAGGTTTAACTACCTAAATTATTTCTCTGTGTTACAAACTATGTATCAAAACTAATATACCCCAATGCGATAGGGTATAAATACGCGCACGCACAATGCAAACAGATCCAACGAACACAACGTCATGCTGTGTGTGGTGGTTGGCCTTTAAATGTAACCGCAAACAAAAAACAGAAAAAAACAAATTTAATCAATTGACTGGAAAGATTCGAAAAAAACTACTGGAAACGCCAACAAAATGAAAGAGAATAAGACTCATTAAAAAAACAAGACCTAGAGATGCAATTTTTTATCTCAGCCAAGAATTATACTTTCAAGTTGCCGCCAGCAAATAAAACATCCCAGCAATATACACGCGATACACTCTCTATTGCGAAATCTGTCTTTGGCACGACATTAAAGAGGAGGTCTGGCGCAGGAACAAAACCACTAAAATCTTCCAAAAATTCATATCTGCATCGAGAAAATACAAATATTCGAGATCCCTTGCGCCCGCTGAAAAGCACGATCATCCACCCGCCCGCATTTTGTAACAAAATCAAAATCTCAGTCGAGAAAATACACACAACAGCAGAGCACCCTCCGCTAGTCCGCTACAGACTACGATGGACACAGCAGAAAATCGAATTCAAATCTTTTTATGAAAAGAATCCAAAAGAACAACAAAACAGCAGACAATTTAAAAAGTTTAAGATACCGTGCGGCGTCAGGGTTGCAAATGTCGATACAATTGTACTGTTTTCGATACAATCGACCTTGCTTCAGTACACAAATACACTTTATATAAAATTCGATACAATTTGTGATGCAGCTATTTTAATAGGTATTTATTATCAAAATATGTTTTAAAAAACCAAACCATCACAAAATTTGCTTAGGTATCAAAAATCCGTTCGAATTTATATGATCACCACTGAAAGTACCAATTTTGAATTCAATTTTCTTGCCAATTTTTGCCTGTATACAGTTTTTCAGCTGTTTGATGATTCTTTTTGGACCATCCAACTGTCTTCTTATTTTCTAGGATCTTAAAGTAGAAAAATGTCTTTGTACAAATGGATATTATATCGTCGGTTCAAAGGTGAAAGTCATTAACTAATAAAATATACAATAAGGAGATAATTCAATTTAAAGGCATTTTGGGTTTTAAAATTACAATTATGCTGATAAAAATGGATTTTTGTTTTTAGCTTGTTATTTGTTTTTACGCACTTGATGCCATACTATAAGCAAAAAAAACAGTTAATTTACATGATTATAAGAGAAATGTACTTAATGATTTTTACGTGTATGGTATTTCGAACATTATTGTATTGTACACAAAATTATTTTTTAGGGTATGTATTTCAAATAATTAAAACATTTTAGACTCTCAGTTGATCAGGTTCCGGCAAGCGCTCTGCATGTTTAAGACAATGGGTTGGAAGGCCCTTATACACGCACAAGCTCTTTCGGAATGTTTGATCAAATCCAATAATGTTTGTTTTGATATGGGTATCTTACCCTGGTAAATGGGTGTAAGTGCCACAGGAGGTCCCCCAAACAGATATATTTTAATAGTTGAAATTATTTTTCGTTCGTTCGTTAAGTGGCGCTACAGTTTTGCATGTCCTAGCCATCTTAGGACCGGTTTTTCAGTGCTGAGTTAACACAGAGTTTACTAACTCTTAAATAAATTTAATCTAGAGTTAACTCATGAAGCAGTTTTTCAGTACAGAATTAAATTTGACTCCGTGTGTGGTGATTTCATTTGGTAGCATTCATGATTTATCGATTTTGCTCAGTTATCACTTTATCAGCTGTTTGGTTTCCTTTTCCCCAAACAAATGAAAATGCTTTTGTCGCAAACTTGCAAGTCTTTATTTTCTTATAACAGTTTAACTCAATATTTCATACAATCAAGTCGCTAAGATCTGCATTTAGTTTCTCAAAATTAAATTAAATGTCCACATAAATGGAATTGGAAAAAATGTTTGTCTGGTATTTTATAGTCTGTCAAAAACATCTGATCATTTAATCCCGGTGTTAGCTCTAGATATAAATCGACTGAAAAACTACTTTCTCTTTGACTTTAATCCCGAAACTAGGATGATCTTGCACTGAAAACTGGGGATTAAAAGTCCTTTTCAAATTCTAACGACTAAATTTTAAGACAAGAAATTATGTAGGGAACGCCTTGACTTTAAAAAATTTAACCCTATTTTTTGTAAATGAAAATTTAAACATAATTCTGTTTGAGAGTTTACTCAAAACAGAAATATTACACGATTTCGCAAAAATAATGAAGTTTTTTTCCGTTAACTGATCATATGACTAAAAGCTGACAAAATAGTGGCGATAAAAGGAAAAACTGATCATAAGTAGTGACCGTTACGGCCATTATGTGCATTGAAAAACAAAACTAAGTGAGATAGAGATTTTTTTCTTTTAAGAGAAATTAAATGCCTGCACTTAATGATTGTTATAATTTCGAAATTCCTGTAAAAATTACAATTATGCCTAGATTATTATTTCCAGCTATAAAACGTGAAAATCATAGTTATTTTCTGAAAAAAAAAACATATTTTCACCAATTTTGTACCTACTTTTATCTTTGAACTGACGATATTATAATTATCAAAACATCAAACAATGATCAAAATCAACCAGTACAATTTCAATACAATTTTTTTTTAACTTTCAATACAATGCTGAAAAGCCAATTTTCATCCCTGTGCGGCGTGCGTCGGCCGTCGCGTCGCTCGATCGAGGATCGTTTTAGTTGTTCGCAGAACATTCTCTCGTATGGACGTGTCGCTCCTAAGTGTGGCATAGTTGGCATCGAATTAAGAGGATAGAACCGAATCATGGCATTCGCTCAGTTTGCAGTTTAAAAAAAAAGTTTCAAGCTACAATTTAATATCTATTGCAGCAGTCTTTCGTAAGTGATGAGTGTAGTGTTGTACGCGATACAAAAAATAGTCATTTAAAGAGTTGTTTCTGTCGGTAAATACTTCGAACGTTTTCAGTTGTTTTCAAATAATATAGAAGTTCATATCTCGTTCGGGGGAAATAAAAAAGAGGTAGCCACAGCGGAATATTAGTGATCGTGTTAGTGAAATGATTAATTGCCATAAATAACCATACTATAGCCAGGCGAAGATACATTTAAAAAAAATTGAATATATCAAAAAAAAAAAAAAAACATCTAGAACCTAACATTCTCAAGATGACTGCCGAATCTTTGAAGCCATTCATAACATTGCCATCGGCAGATAATTTCTCATCTCAAAAACGATCTACACATAATCTAATCACGATTGGATTAAGTGCAACATTTGTTATTTGTTCGTTTGTATTGCTTGGATTCACGGTGAGTTTTTACTTCGTATCTATGAGGGTCAGCCGAGATAGTCTCTTGAGTATGGCTTAGCTAATTCGTGTTTGCATGTTGTTTTCTTGATGATTCAATCTATAAAAGCGGCATAGATAATAGTTATAGATACTTGTACATTTCTTTTTTTGCAAAGATTCGTTTCAATTTCATTTTGATAATAAAATGAACAATTGCTTGATGAGGACATAGGAGGGATGATTTTTGTTTGTAGTTTGTAAGACGTCCATTTTTGGCAGAGGAGATACTATAATGAACGACTTTGTTGCCTTCAGGCACCGAATGTATTTATTTACGAGTGACATGATTTTTGCTCGTTTAAATTGGTCTTATGACCAATTGGCCGAATGATCTTCACGTGACGTAAAATTTCAAGAATAAACCGTCGAGATTAATTCCGAGACAGCAGCAAGACGTTTGGTATTTTATGTATTAATGGTAATGTCATGTTTAATGGAAATGCCACACAATCCGATAGATACCTACCATTTCTCAGAAATCGGATCGTTATAATTGTTGTTGTTGGTTTGTTTTTGAAGATTGCTTAAGCAATGGAATTTAAGTTTTCAGATTTCGTTAGTGTTTTAGTGGTCTGATTTATAATCGATATGCGATTAGGGCAGAGTGGTGCAATGGTTAGTACTGCCGTGCAGAAGGTCTGGGTTCGATTCCCAGCCGCAGCAACACCAGCATTATTTTTCACTGGCCCCCCTCTCGCATGATATGATAAAACATCCGACATCCGAGTAGTATCAATTGACAAGAATAACTTTCTCAACTTAGTCGTTTGGATTCGGCATAAAACAGCAGGTCCCGCCATCGTGCAAGAATGCTAGGCACTGGGAACTAACGAGCCTGTTGCGCTAAATTTTTTTATTTATTTATGCGATTAGTTTAGGTTTGATCAGGTCTTGATGCTCTGATGTGGTGACAAGATCGCTTAGGTCTGCTCTTAGCGATATTTTTACATTTTTTTTGAGAAAATGAGATATGAAGAAGTAGAAGTCAGGCGGTTATACTTATGTGGTCGCTGTCTGAAAAAGATAGCGGCGCCATGTCAGATCCTGTAGGTCGTAGGCGGACAATATGCCAGATCCTGTAGGTCGTCGTAGTAGTTTCTCAGAGTTTCTGCCAAATAATTTTCGTTTTATTTATGGTAGTTTAACAGTAGTGTCAAATGTCCACTTCGACGTCAAAATCGCAGCATTATTTTCTTTGCAACCATTTAATCCCGATTTGCTCTTTTCTGAGTGTTCTTATGATATGTTTTATTTTAATATTTTTTTGGCTATTCTGACTCGCACTACTCTTTTTACTTTTCCAATAATAATGGCATTTAGTCCTTTTCATAAGTCCTAGGTTAGGTTAGGTTGGTGGGTTGATGAGACAGACGGTGTGTGTCCTCCCTCATCGCACTCAGGTCAATATAGACCCATTGTGATGCCCGTTGGGGGTCCACTTATGTGGTTGGTTCATTCATTGTCCCGTTACTGTCCATTGTTGTTAGTCTCTTTCTAGCCATCCAGATGTTGATGCAAACCTGAAAAGATTAGGGAGAGGGATTTCGGATAGATCCGTGAGGTCATGGAAAAAGTATTTTCCTAAGGTTCTCATTCTTAATTGGCTGAGGCCTGGGCAGTGGCACAGAAAGTGGAGGGTGTCCTCGTGTATTTCTTCATCACCACAGCCTCTACAGAGGTCATCATCTATGAGATGCATTTTCAGTTTGTGGCTTTTTAGTAAGTTGTGTCCAGTAAGAATCCCAACTAAAGTAGAGTCAGATTTCCTGTTTCTACGAAGCAGTTTATGGGTTCTGGCTTTGTCATACTCAGGCCACATCCTTTTGGAAGTTTCACATGTGGGAAGGGAGTTCCACCTGTTTTTGGCAGCGATCAGTGTTTTCTGTCCCACCTGAGATTTGAGGTCGCATAGTGGTGGTTTGACAGACTGGTCTGCTTGGTCAGTGCTGGAGGCAGATCCTTTCCTTGCCTTTCATAAGTCCTAAGTGGGGCTACAGGTTGGGTGAAACTAGACCTCAACCAACAAGGCCCACCACTTAGCCCGATTGTCAGCTAGTTGTCGCCAGTTTCGCACTTCAAGTACGTTGAGTATGGTTTCAACTTGTAAGCATCACTTAGGGAAAAGTCTTCCACTACTGCACCTCCCATGTGGCTTGATATCTATTCGCTCTATTTATACTAGCCATACTTTAAACGTAATTTTCTCCATGTCAATTTGTAATTGACAAAAGACACATAAAATTAATTGTCATTGAAATGAAGGCCAGCCCTTGAAAGTGATTAGCAATGAGTTTTCATGATAAGTGGAAATAGTTGAATTTAGACAAAACTACATTTCGCCTTTAACTGACGCTGAAAGTTGATTGTATCGAATGTTTTGTCAGTTGAAAGACATGTGAAGGGAAAGAATATAAGGATTATATTTCAAGTAAAAATCTTATTTAACAACAATAAATCAAAAGAAAGTAACAACCATAGGAACACCTCAACCCCTGATTATGTCATTTTATGTTATGTAATTTGGATTTTATTATGGTGAATATCATGTTGTTATAATAGAATATGAGTTCCAGTTAACAGCAGAGGAAGAAGAAAATAATAGTTTAGTTAGTTTAGAATAGAGCTTACTATCATCTGTGTATCTCAGGGATGCTCATTTGCGTGGTACAGTACATATTCTACTATCAGATTAGCCACAATTGACTAAATTATTTTTTTTTAGAATTAAACGTTTTGCTGAGATCGTTGCCGATTAATGGAGCAGCGAGAATTCTTTTTCTCCATCCTGAACAGATGGACAAGTTTGAGCGATATTCCAAAACTAGCCATGGCTCAAAAAAGTTCGTCTTTTGACATGCTGCGGTTTGCGGTTAGAGGTCTTTTTTCAGGATTTGCCGAAGGTGTCGAATTAACTAGCTTTAAACCACCCCTTTTACTGATCGGACAGATGATGCTGGGTTTCTATTCTTTATCCAACCAACTTTTGGTAATGAGGTGGTGTATGTTACTTTTATGTCGAGTAAAGGCTTTACCACTGAATTGGCTTCTTAGCAGAAACAGCGGTTGGCATGACTGATTCTTCTTTTTTTCCCCTATCCCATATGGGTATATTAGTTTTGATATATAGTTTGTAAATCCACCTACTGCCACACCCTCTTTTTAGAAAAACGTAATATTGAAAAAGTGTCTGAAAAACATATTTAGAGAATCTCAAGATCTATATTTTGTCCTTATAAAGTTTTTTGCCACGCCCACTTTTTAATTAAAAACGTTTTCTGGTATGTACATGTTTAAAATATTTGAAAAAACTTTCGATGCAAGATCATTGGCTATGATAATATGAACATATCGTCCCTAGACTCACGGCCACTTTTTGGGGGTGTTTTCATACAAAAACCATTTGTATATCCTACGCCATAACATATGCGAACCATAAAAGATTTTGAAAAACTATAAACAATAGGTTGCGACAACGTCATTTTCTATATTTCATCACCATAACGCCCATATGTTGGGGATATTCTTTTTAAGGATGGGATATGTTTTTTATAGATACCCTATCCCAGAATCGCTAGCTGAGTGGATTTATCCATGTCTGTCTGTCCGTCCGTCGCCCGTAAGGGGGTTTTCAGTAAAAAATGTTTTTGGTAATATTTTGAAATATTCAAAATATACTTTTGATGCAGAATGGTTGGTTATGATACTATAAACATTTTGTCTATAGATCATTTTAACCCACGCCCATAGGATATGCAGGAGAAAAACATTGTTTTTGTTGAAATATAAACGATTTTAATAAACTGTTTGAACAATATGTTGTGACAATGTAATTTTCTATATTTCATTGCCATAAAGACCGCACTTTGGGGATATTAATTTTGAGGTTGGGAGGGGATATGCCATATGTTTTCAATTCTGTTGTCGAAAATGCTAAAATTGCAAAAAAATTGGCACATCCAGTAAACAAACGCTGCATAACAGGTGGGGAATCAATGTTTTATGTAATAATGAATAATGAATCTAAAATTACAATTAAAAAAATTACAAAAATTGAAATTGAAAATGCTACCGGTTGGCTGATAGTGTTATCAGATCTGTGTCGTAGCGAGATTAATACAAGCGCATCTACGAGCAGAGATTTGCCACAGCATATAATATGCATCCACATGCTCATAATTCAGTGCATTTGTTAGTGGGACATAACACAGAAATTATTTTTACATCACTAACAAAATCAATAAACGATGAAATTCAAATTTATTTTTGTATTATTAACAAAACAAAAAAAAAAAAAAACATATGAGAAGGCTACAATCCGCTGTGCGGATCGTTGAATACCCTATCCCATCCCATCCTTAAAATTAATATCATTAAAATGTAGGCTTTATGGACAAACAACTATACATACACATATTACGACTCTAGCACACAATTTCGCTGAGTGTTTATACCTTAAGTGAAGTGAGGATAGCTATATATAAACTCAAGCTTAATAAGGCCGCCGGAAATGACGGCCTTCCCGCTGAGCTTTATAAAGCTGGCGGAGATGACTTGGTAAGCAACATCCACCAACTCATAAGCCAAATCTGGTCGGTTGAAAGCATGCCTGAAGAATGGAACCTCAGCATCATTTGCCCGATCCACAAAAAAGGAGACCCTCTGAACTGCGCCAACTACAGAGGCATAAGTCTACTCAACATCGCTTACAAGATCCTATCTGCCGTAATATGTGAACGCTTGAAACCGTTTTCCAACAACCTGATCGGCCCTTATCAGTGTGGTTTTAGGCCAGGAAAGTCCACAATCGATCAAATTTTCACACTTCGGCAGATCCTGGAAAAAACCCAAGAAGTCCCAATCGATACCCACCACCTATTTATAGATTTCAAAGCCGCATACGACAGCATTTATAGAGACGAACTATACAGAGCCATGTCTAGTTTTGGTATACTCTGACAACAACATCTCATCAGAAATCAAACGAAGAATTACTCTTGCCAATCGCTGTTTGCTTCGGGCTGAGAAGGCAATTTAGTAGTAAAGCCCTCAATCGAACTACTAAGGAGATCCTATATAAGACCCTGATCATGCCAGTCCTGCTCTACGGTGCTGAAGCGTGTACCGTATCAAAAGCGGATGAAGAAATCCTTGGTCGATTCGAGCGAAAAATTCTTCGGAAAATCTTTGGTCCCGTTAGCGTTGACGGGCTATGGAGACGAAGATTCAACCACGAACTATACGAGCTGTACAGCGACATACCCCTAGTCAAAAAAGATGGCTAGGACATGTAGAAAGAATGGACACCAATACTCCGGCTCGCAGAGTCTTCGATTCTCAGCCAGACGTCGGACGCAGTAGAGGAAGATCTCGCCTTAAGTGGCGCGCACAAGTAGAAACCGACCTCAACCGACTTGGAGTGCGCAACTGGAGGCAGTTAGCTAAGGACCGGGCTAATTGGAGGGGCATGTTGGTTGAGGCCCAGGTTCATCCCGGACTGTAGCGCCACTTAAGTAAGTAAGTAAGTTTATACCCTATCCCATAGGGGTATATTAGTTTTGATATATAGTTTGTAACATAGAGAAATAATTTAGCTAGTTATACCTCAAAGTATATGGATCGACTTAGAATCGCTAGCTGAGTCGATTTAGCCATGTCTGTCTGTCCGTCCGTCCGTCCGTCAGTCTGTCTGTATGTCACCGATTTTTAGGCCCTAAATTTTGAGCTAGACTAATGAAATTTGGTATATAGAATCCCTGTGCGTTGCTACGGAACAAGTGTAAACAGTCTTAAAATCCACCCAGTGCCCCGCCCACTTTTCAGTAAAACGTTCTTTTTGGCCAAACGGTTAAGACTTTAGAAAAAGTATTTAGAAAACCTCAATATCTATATTTCGTCTACATAAAGTTTTAAACCACGCCTACTTTTTGCAGGCGTTTTCAGTAAAAAACCGTTTTTGATACAATATAAAAAAATAAAAAACGTTTTATGAAAATATTTCTAGAATAATATTATGAAGATTTCGCAATAGATCATTTACACCCACGCCTAATTTTTGGGCCATGGTCAAAACGTCTTTTTTTTTTGTCGAACCATAAGAGATTAAGATAAACATTCTGAAATGGATGTGGTGACAATGCCAATTTTGGTGGACATTTTTGTTTAAGAATGTATTGGGAAAGGGTATTCAACGATTAGCACAGCGGATTGTAGCCCTCTCATATGTATTTTCTCCTTTCTATCTAAGCCTATATAGATTATAAAAAAACCCTCTCGTATGCCTCTTTGAAATCGATGAAGAGATGGTCGGTTTCGATTGGACTTTTTAGATTTTTTTGCAATATCTGTCGAACTGTGAAAATTTGATCAGTTGTCCTAAAACTACACTGATAAGGGCCAAACAGGTTGTTGGTAGACGGTATCAGGCGTTCACGTCTTACGGTAGATAGGATCTTGTAGGCGATGTTGAGGAGACTTACGCCTCTGTTGTTGGTGCAATTCAATCTTTCTCAGGGTTCATTCTTCAGGCATACTTTTATCAGACCAAATTCCGCTTGTAAGTTGGTCAACGTTTTTTACCAAATCATCTCCACCGGCTTTAAAAAGCTCGGCGGGAAGACTGACTTTTTCGGCAGCATTTTTAGCTTGAGTTTAGGTTTTGCAGTCCTCACTTCACTTAGGTCGGGTGGTTGGTAGCTCTCGCTGTCGTCGCCAAAATTAAATGGTTCGCTCTGCTTGACAGCAGCAGATTGTTCCTCAACAGCTTGCTGAAGTGGTTGATCAATATTCTCAACATCGACTGTGCCTCAACTAAGATTTTTCTTTGTTCATCTCGGCAGCATTTATTTTTGTATCAACGTTTTTGACATTTTATACATTGCTTGAATTTACGAACATCATTGCTTCGTAAACAAATTACAAAACGCACATTGCCACGTCCATTAAATAGATTGATTATCTTCTTATATAAAATTATCAACAAGAGAATAAAATAGAGTATTTACATCAGATTGTAGCTATCTCCAAATGGTGTTGATCTAATTCACATCAAAAATTTAATACCATTCAATAGTAAACAAATGAATTAATTCATATTTATTTTACCAAGTCTTGAAAAATTTAAAACTGTACTTTTCCGTGTACCTATAATTAATTAAATTATATAAACAGAAGAACTCTTGAATTTCCAAATTGTTTACAAATTAAACGTTGAAATCAACTTAATCAGTGCGAATTATTAAACAAAAGACATAAATAAATCTTTAAACACGTGAGATAGCACAGGTCGTTACTTAACTATATTTGTCCACAACTAGTCAAACTGCAACGGTATGTGAAACCTACATTTGCCTGGCGTCGCGTCGACATTTCGACAAGTTTCTGGCTGGTTCAACATGATAGATACTCGTTCTAAATATTCCCACACAAACTGGAACTTCGTAAAAATAGAAACATTTATAATTGCGACACTCCAAAACGATAATTTCAGCCATTAGCGGGGATATATGTAAGTACAGAATAACCCCTGTACTAATAAAAGCTGATCCGCTATGATTCGCTGATTCAATGGCTTACTTGACAGTTTTCTCCATAAGAAATACTCGCGCAAATTTCAAAAGTTAGTCACTAATTAGCTAATCAGCGTTTATTAATAAAGGGGTAACTGTATAACAGTGTATCAATCTCAGTAAAATATAATAAATTATTTCTCACATCAAAAATACACACATTTTTTAATATCACAAAACTAAATCATTCACGAAGACGTCAGCGCGTAAACATCACCATGTGTCAATGGTGACATTTGTATTATGATTCCCCCTAATTACCTTGTCTAATAACGGTGTTGTAGATCGTATCAGCTGTAAGTGGGTGGATTTGGATGATGTGAATCTGTTTATGCGTATGGGAAAATGCTAACAAGTTGTTGAACATGCTAAGTTGGCTTTGCTGTTGATTAGACATCTTGTGACTAATCACTGACGTTTACATTTTCATATTAATGCAAATAATGAGTTCAACAAGCTTCACAGATTGACACTGAAATCAAAACAATAAGCTACCGACTGGAATTTAATAATAATTATTTGTATTTGCTTAAAGATAAGCAATTGTTGTGCAATTGTTTATGTTATCCGGTCCCTTTGTTTGAATAGAGATATATTTCATTAAAATTTGATTTGGTAATACATAGTTGAATTGAAAGAGATTGTATTTGGAATTTAAATGCATGCTCAACTTGATTCTGGTTGTAGAGATTCATTTGGTGTGACTTGGGGTTTATGTCATACCCGATATGACGTCATGCTCTCGTGGGTGTCGATGAATGTAATATTTCCGCTTTTGATAAATCTTGACAAAGTCTTGGTAGAGACGTTTGCAGTCGGTGGTTTTATGTTACTGCAGATTTGTTAATTTGCTACCTATAGTTGTTGCGTATATTACTAGCGTAATTGCAATATGAATGCTGTTTGTTTTGAAATCGGAAATAAGCATTTTGTCTAATGGTGGAATTTACCATGCATAGTAATAAACCTGATCGATTTCTGTTAATTATGCGCAAATTCGTCAGATGCGATATCTAAATGTTGTGAGCTAATGCATGAAACACTTTCAACACAGCAACAGAAACGTTAGGAATTGTTAGGAATTTGCTGTTGTGTCCGACGTTGTTTATGTTTGTGTACTGTCATTCGTACGTTCTCCTTCAAAAACAAAGCTGGGGAGGCCATCTACGTCAGAGGCAAGGGATACAGATCAATGATGACTATGTTCCATCTTAGGACCCGAATTAAATAATACGGACGTGGACGACAAGTGGTTCCAGCAGGACACACAGCCAACGCCATTATGCAAATGAACGATTTGATTATAGTGTAATCATTGCAGAGGTAAGCTGAATTGGCCACCAGGATCGTGCGACTTTTTCTTGTGTGGCTTTCTGAAGTTGCTTTTCTATTACAATAAGTCGCAGTAGAATGATTTATTACACAAAATTCAGGTGAATCTATACGAGAGAGTAATTGAAAATTGAACCTCTCGGATAGGTGCCATCGTGCGAAGGACATTTAAACGATGCTATATGCTATATTTATATGTGATAAAGCTAACGATCCATGGAATTTATCGATAATGCTAGATTATAGACCGCAGATATTAATGATCTATATTATCTAACAAATCATCGGAGTGCTATCAACTTCCAAGAAAGCTCGAATTTGGCAATTAAACTGGAGAATCCGTAATCTTGCAAGAAGTAACACACTCATACACGAATGGTTTTAAATTAAAGCTTGGCCCTGGATTTCATGTCAGGAAGATATCCAAGATAATTTCGAAATCCTATATGTGGAATATTTGTTGTTTTCTCAACATGTTGTATGAAGCAGCTGTTATTGTTAAATATTTGAGCCAGTCTTTCACTCTGCTTGAATACCGTAACTAATAGGTGTTGTGGACCCGCCGAAAACATCATCAAGATTGATGAGTTCTTATGCATTTAATTTTGTCGGCTAAATGTTAAAATATTCTCGCCCCCAATTAATCGTCATTTGGAATCCGACGATTTTTTAAATTCCCCGACAGATATCGGTTTTTTTTCTTTGGCAAGTTGACAACATATAACAACACTAGGATGCTTCCAGATTGGCAAGGAAATCGTATTTCCCATTTCTCCAGAACTAAGTTATCAATGACACATTCCTCAGATGCCTGAATAATAGCATACCGCTAAATATATTTCAAAGAACACTTCGTCTTTAATCCATATATCATCTCTCCCTTTCAATAAATTACATTTTCCGGATGTGAAAAGCCTCTCCGACTACCTAGAGCACTATACTTCCACTCAGACACAGACCAACGACGACCAAGTGATATCTATTCCCTCAAAATCCACTTCCCCGGCCATTATAAGTCAACTGAATGAAATGCTTTCAAACCCTCTTGATTTGATTACACTCGGTAGTCCGAAGGTACCTCACGAAGAGCCCCCCATACAGATAAGAGACTCTCTTATGTCCAGTGTTCCCATCTCTACAAAAGGCTTTGTTGAGTCGATGAGCACCTATATATTATAATAATAGCACTCTGACTTATTAATGGCTGCATTGTGCAGCCATTAATAATTTTTCCTCTAGAGTCAGGGAATGAGATTTGATTTTTCCTCTAGTCTAGAGTCAGGGAATGCACTAAGTGCAACAGTCACATTGGGGCGATCGTCATGCTGCCATAAACATCCCGTCGCAGCAAGTCACTGAGGGTGAGGATTTGTATACAATTATAAGGTCATGCTGATTAGTTGTCAGGTTTCACACCTCATTATAATTTTTCCAATCTTTACGCATCATGCATGAGTTCTACGCAATTCGTTATGACGGATAGATGATGCAACTCGTAATCCAGGCATGAAACGACATTTCATGTTTATTTAGGTACATCAAAGGCTATATACATACTATCAATGGAGGAAGTGTGCGAGAGATTAGCAAAAATGACAACATTTTGAAATAGATAACCAAGAACCATCGTGTTTCTTGGTAATCCTAACGCCAACACATGTTCTTTCAACAGGTAACATTGTTGTTGTAACATGTATTATCTCAGGCCATAGATAAAGGGTTTTAGTTGCCCAATTTGAGGGCATAATTATTGCCACCTATACAACGCCGGGCTCATGTAGTATCTGTGTTTTACGATTATGGTATTTTGTTTGATGTTCCCAGATAGGTAATCTGGGTTACTCTCAAGTGGGTTGATGTCAGAGTGGAATGAACGGGGGAATTGTATGTTCAAAAATAATTTATTTCAGATATATTAAGTGGAAAGCCTTAATATATCGATAATTGCTAATTGAAAGCGGCAGTTTTGAAAAAAACGTTTATACCCTATCCCATAAGAGTATATTATTTTTTTCATTAAGCTTGTAACATAGAAAGTATATGGATCGACTCAGAATCGCTAGCTGAGTACCCGTCCGTCAGTCTGTGTGTCACCGATTTTTGGGTGTATACTGTATATACTCTCTGTCCGACGAAGCAGAACACATGTAAACATTTTCAAAACCGCCCACTGCCACGCCCACTGCCACGCCCACTTTTTAATCACTTTTCTGATCATAAAAAAGAGCAAGATATTTAGCCTATGTCATTGTCTATATTTCGTCCATATTAAGTTTTTAGCCACGCCACTTTTTGTGGGCAAGAATAAAAAATATATACAATCAGCCTTATTCATAAACTCATTATAAGAAGTGCATAAAGTTATGCACTCATTAAAATGCTTCTAAACGCAAAAACCTTATTCATAAAAATTATGCAACGTTGAATAGAGGCTGCATATCCTAAACGCGTCTGATGGTTGAATAGTGCCTGTATAAGGGTATTTATCTTTTTTTATTTCTGTATACACAGACGGCTGTGCATCAGGGTTACCAACGGTTCAATTGTAAGTTGAAAAAAATCATCCAGGTTATTTTTGCATTTTAGCAGTTTTTTCAAAAGGTTATTCTTCTTTACCTACAGACTCAACATTGTAAACGATGTTATTGAGTCAAGATAAGTCACCAAAATGTTAAAAAAGTGAAAAAAAAAACAAAGTTGTCACCATGAGTTTCGCAACCATAAAAATGATCCCTTGGTAACTCAGCCGAGCTTTTTGGTAATTTATTTGACACAAACCCTGTATAACTATTATGGGTGGGGAAATATGTTATGAATAAGAAATTGTGCGACCCTGAATAAAGGCTGTATAAATACTTATGCACTGCATAACTATACAACCGTTGAGATGTGTTTAGTGAAATCTAATGAATAAGGGGGAATATATACATTTTTTTGGCGCTTTAGGCGAACGGGCCGTATTTTTTCCAAAATGAGGCCTATCAGGCAGTAAATGTGAATGGTGTTCGCTATCGTGAGATGATAACGAACTTTTTATGGCCCGAATTGGAAGATATGGATGTGGACGATATGTGGTTTCAACAGGACGTTGCCACTTGCCACACAGCTAATGAAACAATGGCTCTTTTGCGCGACAAATTCAATGGCCGTGTTATCTCACCTAGTGGCGATGTCTATTGACCGCCAAGATCATGTGATTTGACACCGATGGACTTCTTTCTTTGGGGTTATTTGAAATAAAAGGTGTACGTCGATAAGCCAGCAACAATTCAAGAGCTAAAGGATAAGATAATTATCAGCAATTTTTTTTATCACGAGTAATGAAATGTTTGCCAGGTAATTTATAAGACCGTTATGTTAACGTGTTCTAATAAACGTTTTTTTATGTTTTCGTGCAAAATTTTTCGTTTCATCTTTAACCGCGCGAATACCCAGATCTTTGCGTAGATCCTCGTTCCTTATGAACCACGGCGCATTGACGAATGATCTTAACATTTTGTTTTCAAAAGTTTGTAAAATGTTTAAATTCGTTTCACCATATATCCAAACCAGTTTTATCACTTGCTTGTATAATAGCAGAGTGGGCTCAGTGGGGCGATGGTTAGTGCGATGAACTGCCGCGCAGGAGGTCTGGGTTCGATTCCCAGCCGTTGCAACACCTAAATTATTTTTCACTGGCCCTCCTCTCGTGATGATCTGACAAATCATCCGAGTAGTATCAATTGTCAAGAATAGCTTATCTCAACTTAGCCGTTCGGAGTCGGCATAAAACAGGAGGTCCCGCCATCGTGCAAGAAGTACACACGCACGCATGAATGGTTGTGAGAAAGCTAGGCCCTGGGTACTAACGAGCCTGTTGCGCCAAAAATTTGTATTTTATTTATATAATAGCAGTTTGTTATCAAGGTTTAGCTTCGAATATTTTCCGAGCACCCAGTATAGTTCTCTGTATTTGTTTTTAAGTTATTCGCATTTCTTTTTTACATGCAACTTCGACACCCGACCGTGGAGTTTTAATGATGCAAGGCAGCAGAGAGGCGATTGTATCAGCAGTCGAATAGTAGACGTCAACACGGTGACATCTGTAACTTCTCTTTTAATTGTAACAATTGCTCATTACTAATTAATAATAAATTGTATTTAAATATTAGCTCGCGCATATATAAAATTGGCGATGAGGATGGGATTATTTACATGTTTATAGATGCGCGAGTTTAAATCAGTATACATACTTCAAATTATCAATATACATACAATTTACAATAACGCTCAGTTGTTAATCGGTAACAAGAGACCATTTACCATTTCCATAAACGTGATCAACATCCGGACGAGTCCGTCGGCAACTATATGGCGGCCCTACACAAAGCAGACATTACTGCCATCCAGGAAATACGATGGGATGGGCCGGGCAAAAAGAGGATGAAAAACTGTGACATATACTACGGACCGTGTTATAGTGAGCAGAAACAGCGACTATTCGGATGCGGATTTGTTATAAGTGCCAGACTTAGGCAAGAAGTCTTATGTTTCCAAGACATTAGCGAACGCATAGTAACAATCCGCATCAAGGCCAAATTCGCCAACATAAGCCTTATATGCGCTCACGCTCCGACGGAAGAAAAAGATGATATAGCTAAGGATTGCTTCTACGAGCTCCTCGACAAAACCTATGAGCGACTACCGAAGTACGATGTTAAAATCGTGCTGGGAGATTTTAACGCAAAGGTAGGAAGAGAAGACATCTTTAGAAGTATTGTCGGAAAACATAGACTACACGACAACACGTCTGGTAATGGACTTAGGCTAATTGATTTCGCTACGGAACGAAATGCCACTATAGCCAGCACACGGTTTCCTCACCTCGATATCCATAAGGGGACATGGCGGTCTCCAGATCAACGAACGGTCAACCAAATTGATCACATTGCGATAGATAAGAGGCACGCATCCAGTATTTTGGATGTCCGAACATTCCGAGGAGCTAACATCGACTCGGATCACTACCTTGTAGCAGCCAAGGTAAGAATGCGGATATCCACCACGCCACAACAATCCAGAAATACTGTGAAAAAATTTAATGTCGGAAGACTGCAATCGCAAGAGACCGCCAAGACCTTCGCACAACGCGTATCCCTTAACCTCTCGATTAACACCATACCACCAGCATCGAATGTCGAAGAGCAATGGCAACGATGCCAACAGGCCATTAGATCAGCCGCAACTGATGTGCTAGGTTTCTCGCGCCCACCAGCAAGAAACCCCTGGTTTGATGAGGAATGCCGACAGATGCTCGCAGCCAAGAACGAGGCCTACAAGGCTAAGCTGCAGGTGAAGACGAGAGCTGCCATTGAGCTCTATAGGCAAAGAAGAAGGGAAGAACATCGGCTTTTCAGCAAGAAGAAAAAAGAGCAAGAAAAGCGCGCGATCGAGGATATAGAGAGGTGCCACTCCAGGAACGATGTTCGCAAGTTTTACCAAAGTGTAAAACGTCAAAGCCAAGGATACAAGGCTCGAACAGAATCCTGTCGAGATGAACAAGGAAATATTGTAGTTGAGACACAGTCGATGCTGAGGATATGGAAGAACCACTTCTGCAGACTGTTAAACGGCGATGACGAACAACATTCCGCTGTCAGGCAGAACGAACCATTCAATATTGGCAACGACAGCGAAAACTGCCAACCACCCGACCTGAGTGAAGTGAGGATAGCGATATCTAAACTCAAGCTTAATAAGGCTGCCGGAAATGACGGCCTTCCCGCTGAGCTATATAAGGCCGGCGGAGATGACTTGGTAAGTAACATCCACCAACTCATAAGCCAAATCTGGTCGGATGAAAATATGCCTGAAGAATGGAACCTCAGCATCGTTTGCCCGATCCACAAAAAAGGAGACCCTCTGAACTGCGCCAACTACAGAGGCATAAGTCTCCTCAACATCGCCTACAAGATCCTATCTGCCGTAATATGTGAACGCCTGAAACCGTTTACCAACAACCTGATTGGCCCTTATCAGTGTGGTTTTAGGCCAGGAAAGTCCACAACCGATCAAATTTTCACACTTCGGCAGATCCTGGAAAAAACTCAAGAAGTCCAAATCGATACCCACCACCTATTCATCGATTTCAAAGCCGCATATGACAGCATTTATAGAGACGAACTGTACAGAGCCATGTCTAGTTTTGGTATACCGCCCAAACTCGTCCGTTTGTGTAGGATGACGATAGAGAATTCTCGCTGCTCCATCAGGGTCGGAAACGACCTCACCGACACATTCGATACCAAAAAAGGATTTAGGCAAGGCGATGCGCTGTCATGTGACTTCTTTAATCTGATTCTTGAGAGAATTGTGCAAAACTCCAAAGCCAACACCAGAGGCACAATTTTCCAAAAGTCGGTGCAACTACTAGCATACGCTGACGATATTGACATCATTGGCAGGACTCAACGTGATGTCATAGCCACGTTTGCTAGTATAGAGAAGGAAGCGGCGAAAATGGGTTTAGCAGTAAATGAGGGTAAGACTAAGTATATGCTGTCATCACGAAAGGACTCACAACATCGACGAATTGGACAGAACGTCACCATTGACAGATATAACTTTGAGGTAGTACGGGACTTTGTCTACCTCGGCTCCGCTATTAGCTCTGACAACAACATCTCGTCAGAAATTAAACGAAGAATTACTCTTGCCAACCGCTGTTTCTTCGGGCTAAGAAGGCAATTTAGTAGTAAAGCCCTCACTCGAACTACTAAGGAAACCCTATATAAGACCCTGATCATCCCAGTCCTGCTCTACGGCGCTGAAGCATGGACCGTATCAAAAGCGGATGAAGAAATCCTTGGTAGGTTCGAGAGGAAAATTCTTCGAAAAATCTTCGGTCCCGTTTGCGTTGACGGGCTATGGAGACGAAGATTCAACCAAGAACTATACGAGCTGTACAGTGACATGCCCCTGGTCAAAAAACTCCGCATTGGACGTTTAAGGTGGCTAGGACATGTAGAACGAATGGACACCAATACTCCGGCTCGCAGAGTCTTCGATTCCCAGCCAGACGTCGGACGCAGTAGAGGAAGACCTCGCCTTAAGTGGCGCGCACAAGTGGAAACCGACCTCAACCAACTTGGAGTGCGCAACTGGAGGCAGTTAGCTAAGGACCGGGCTAATTGGAGAGGCATGTTGGTTGAGGCCCAGGTTCATTCCGGACTGTAGCGCCACTTAAATAAAAAAATAACACACACTGGTAGTGGATTGTAAGTTGGGTACAGCGCTGGACCGCATGTTACGTGACAGATTTGTGTGCGGAATGAAGGATTACAGAAAGGGTCCCTGGCAGAAAGTGAACTAACGGTGCAACGCGTTATGGAGCGCGCCATGACAAGCGAGGCTGCAGCGATCAGTGCTTTGGCTATAAGGCACCCCATCGAAGTGCAAAACAACGAACTGCAATACAGCGAATCGGTTCATGATGTCAGAGCTACTCGTTCACAAAATTACCGTAACCACCGCTGCAACCAAGGGCCTTGTTCTGGGTGCGGAGGTCAGTATTTTCGGAAACAGTGTCCACATCTTGAATCGGTTTGCTTTTCATGTGGTGCAAAAGGCTATCTTCAGAGTGGTTGCCGTAAGACAATCGCATCTAAATGTACAACAACTGAATCGAGTGCAACATCTGGACGTCCGTCGTCATCAACGGTCGTACGTGTACATTTGAAGTTGATTCTGGATCGCCTGTGACCATCATGAAGGAAACATCCTTCAATCGTATCTGGCCTAAAGGAATACCAGATCTCTCTAAGTGTGATTTAAATTTAAACGACTATCAACGCAACCCGATTCCAGTAATGGGGGTCACCGACACGACGTGTCAATTCAGTTCAATCGTCGTAAAATTGACAATCTTCCACTGATCATCATCTCTGGGGGTGGAACGAATTTGGTTGGATGCAACTGGTTTGATGCGCTGGGGATACACATCGAAGGCGTTTATGCCGTTAACAGCAGCATCAGCATCGAATCAATACTGGACAAGTTTAAGCACTTATTCTCATCCGAACTTGGTCGTTATACGGGACCACCAGTCTCATTGCACATCGATTCAGCAACACCACCAGTAAGGCTACCACCACGGCGTATACCTTTTGCCATCAAGGATCTGTACGAGGAAGAAATCAATCGACTATGTAATCAAGGCGTCTTAGATCCAGTAGAATACTCCGAATGGGCTACTCCTACAGTGCCAGAAGTTAAGAAAGATGGGTCTATCCGGATATGTGGTAATAACTAATCAACGTTAAATCGAGTAATCAAACCACACTGCCACCAAATCCCAGCTGTGAGCACATTATTGGCGTCCATTGAAGGTGGATCAATTTGGCACAAGCCTACCAGCAGTTGGTGGTCGATGAGCGTTCAGCGTTGCTGCAAACAATATCCACGCACAAGGGTGCATTCAAGGTAACCCGACTTCAATTCGGCATCTCTTCAGCTCCGGGTATATTTCAAAGTTGCATCGAAAACATCCTTCAAAACATATCAGGAGTCTTGCCATATTTTGACGACATCGTCGTTATGGGTAAGTCAGAAGAGGACCTAGCAGAAAAACTTAACGAGGTATTGCCACGTTTCGACAAGGCTGGATTGCGATTGCGTAGGGATAAGTGCCAATTTGGAGTACCAGCCGTGGAGTTCTTGGGGTTTAAAATCGACGCTCTAGGTATACGACCATCAGCTGATAAGGTCAACGCTATCTTCAATGCACCAGTACCGAGGGACAAGAAGCAATTACAGGCATTGCTGGTTCTAATTAACTTTTATCATGCATTTTTGCCACAAAAAGCAACTGTAGCAGAGCCATTACACCGTCTTCTAGATAAAAATTCAAACTGGTGTTGGAAGCAACATCACCAAAATGCTTTTATTGCACTTAAGTAACTTGTCGCTTAGGATGACGTGTTAGTTCACTGAGATCAGAAGCTACCATTGATACTAACTTGTGACGCTTCACCTTATGGCCTCGGAGCAGTACTAAGCCATAAGTTAGCAAATGGATCCGAAAAACCCATTGCGTTCTACTCAAGAACACTCTCCAAAGCAGAACGTAACTACGCACAAATCGACAGAAAAGCTGTGGCTCTAGTTTCAGGAGTCAAAAAATTCCACATTTATCTATATGGTCATTCTTTCACACTAGTCACTGATCATCGGCCACTTCTAGGGATATTTACAACAACAAAATCAGTCTCAAACGTAATATCGAGTCAAATGCTTCGCCGTTCAATATTTCTCAATGCTTACGACTTCAATCTAATACATTGCGCCGGAACGAAGATAGGCAATGCAGATTTCCTGAGCCGCTGTCCAATACCGACCGAATTAGAGTCAAAAGTAAGCGAAGACGTTCTCATGATTGAATTATCGGGTATTCCAATCGTTAGCGCACAACTGTTAGCGTCACAAACATCAAAGGATCCACAGCTTTCCAAGGTTTTGTTCTGGGTGTTAAGGGGATGGCCCAACACTGTTGTTAACCGTTCAAGTAATCTGTATCCATATTATTCCCGTCGATATGAGCTTACTGCCAATAGAGGAGTCCTGTTTGGGGAAATTGCGCTGTCATTCCTCCTCCGGCGCGTGCAGCGATCTTGAATGCCCTTCATGCACCACACCCTGGTATTGTAAAAATGAAGGCATTGGTGCGAAGCTATGTATGGTGGCCTAACATCGATGCCGAGATTGACCTCGTCGTAAAGCGATGCACCTCATGCCAGCAGAACCGGAATGAGCAACCGCAAACTACAACACACCATTGGGAATCAGCTAAACGACCATGGTCTCGGCTTCATGTTGGTTTCGCCCGACCATTCCGAGGCAAAACATTCTACTTGGTGTCGACTCTTACACAAAGTGGCTCGAAGTCGCCCTAGTAAGCTCAACGTCAGCAACTGCCGCCATTAAGTTCCTTCGTCAGCTTTTCGCCACTCATGGGTTTCCTGACGAGCTGGTATCAGATAACGGGGCAGCATTTACATCTGAAGAATTCAAGGTATTCATGCAAAACAACTTAATCCGTTACATCCGTTCTGACCCGTTTCATCCGGCTACAAACGGCCAAGCGGAGCACATGGTACAAAGCACGAAGAACTATCTGAAGAAGTTGGATCATAACACAAATACCGATCTGAGTCTGGCTAGATACTTGTTTAGTCAGCATATTACACCACATGCAACAACAAATCGCTCTACAGCTGAGCTGCTGCTGAACCGCGAGCTCAAGACGTACTTCGACAAAATACAACCACAAGAGATAACCTTTGGTAAATTATGCGATCCTATTAGCGCTAAATGTTTCATTCCATGTAGCCCAGTTTGGGTTCGTAATTACGCTGCTGGGCCAAAATGGATTGAGGGTCTGGTGACAGATAAAACTGGGCCTATTTCCTACAGCGTCCATCTAAACGACTCTCGTGTTGTTAAACGTCATCAAGATCAGCTACGTAATCGTGTGCCATCATCATCACCCTATGATTCCAATATCGAGTTATCATCCGATATCGAAGCAGAAGATAGTGTTCTACCGTCACCTATAGAAACTGAGCTCTGCACCTTTGAACAACACGAACAGTCATCACTAGTGCACCCAACTGCTAATGAA
>OW052185.1:63647306-63729806 GCA_932526625.1 Rhingia campestris
TTGCCTACAAGCTTGAACTCACCAAAAAAACATAACTCAAACACGTGTGCTTGAGTTATGGTATTCACCAATTTTCTCCAGTTTTCCACCTGCTCTTCACCGACCTTTCCTAAAAACTTCAGCCAAAATAGGGGAAATTTGTTGTGTCATCACAAAGTTATGGTTTTCCACCACAAAGTTATGGTTTTCGAACTGCGCAGGCGCAAGTGAGTGCATCCGATAAAAATATTATGAACTCAGAAACTCGTTCAGCAAACAATTCAAATGTAGAGAATCGTTAAAACCTTTAACCAATATTAAATTTTTTTACATTCGGAATAATTAGAGGAAATTCTTGAATAAATTGAACCAAAAATAATAAAAGAGAAATCAGTATTCTCCGGTGTTTATATTCGATATTTTTACAATTATTTTAATTATTGTAAGAAAAAAACATGTTTTCTAAATAAATACAAATTAAACCGTTGAAACTGATTTAAAAAAACTTACACGTTAACTACATTATACAACTTTTAAATGCGTTGATTTTTTAACATATTTTATCAGAGCTATAAACAGACGTAATTTGCACCCACTAATTCATCTCTATAATTAAGAAAAATAATTTAGTTATCGAAATGAAAATTTAAAACTGACATAAGGAAGCAAGTAGGTGGTGTAAGTAGGTAGGAAATCGAGATTTTCCAAAGTGATCTAGATTAAAATAAAATCAATTTTATTTCCAATGGAAATGAAAGCTTATGTCCCAATCGAAATAGCTTACAGTCGTGTTACCCACGCAGGCGGATTCTAAATATTTTAAAAATGTTCACTTCCAATTCAATACAGAAAGACAATTACACTTTATTAACTCTTAACCAATACAATTACGTTGTTTGCGCGAGATTAACCACTTGAAGAGAGAGCGAGAGAGTAATCCTCGGTTTAAAAAAAAAACTTATAATCCTCTAATTCACAAGTTATCCAATCTGTTTAACAACCGACAATTGGACACAAAGTGGGAAAGTATGTGCAAAATAGTTTCCAAAAATTAAGATAGTAAATAAATAAAACTTCTCATAGAATTCATTGCTGGAACTGTGTGCCTTAAAAGTCTCATTTATACTTGTTTACCTACCTATACTCTACTTAACAAAAAAACAAAACTAAAATTCCAATTGACATCATCTTTTCGCCAAATTTCAATTAAATTGCTAGTTAATTCACCTACTTCCATGAACTAGTAGATTTTATGTTAAAAAATAAATTATAATTATATTGGTACAAAACACCTTTATACAATTACACCCTTATTCATTAGAATTCCCTAAAACATATGCAGCCTCTAATATTCATTGTATAAGTTTTATAAGGTTTTTGCGTTTAGAGGTATTTTAAGAAGTGTTAAGATACACAGCAACAAAGAATTTGTATTTAAAATAGCTGACAAGCCACCAGTAGGAATTCTTATATAGCTCATGAAAAATTATCCATAAATTTCATTATTTGCTTAGTAAATTATTTTCATCGAGCAAATCTATTTTTAAAAATATATATGCATTCATGAATTTCCTACTTGGGTTTTTTTTTGAGCTGGTAACGACGTGGGTACAGTTCGAATTCGAAATGTTAAATTCTTTTTGCACCATTTTGTTTTCGATACGCACATTACCACGTTGACCGTAGCAAGATTCCCAATTTTCCTACCAATGTAAGAATGAATAATATTTATTTTATGTATTATTAACGTTTTTGTTTTTAGAAAATAAAATCGATCATTTTGAATCATTTTTTAAATCCATTTTGGATATTTATTTTGGAGAGGGAATTTTCCAGCTAGCCGCTGGCCAACAATTATATATTATTCCTAGATTCTTAAATATCAAATTACCCTACTCATAAAATCTGACTTGAGAATATATTATCCTCAGAATCTTTCGTATTAAATTACGCAACATGTATTAATGGTCTACAAATACCCGTAGGCGATTATAAAATTAATAAATACTCATTTTGGTAATTATAGATAGTAAAATATATAAATAGTTTGTTTTACGTTCTAACCGAAGAGTTGAATACATTCAATTTATTTTATTTGAAAAAAAATATTCACTTTACTGAATACGTTCATAACCATTTGTTTATATTCACCAAATTCTGAATCTGTCACTTTCTACTTGAATGTAAACAAACATTTTTACTTTTGTTTATTTTGTGAATCCATCTAAAATTATTTCTAAAAGTGTCACTGTGTTATGACTGAAAAAGTATTAACTATAAGACTAACTATTCGATTCAATCTTTTTGTTTTTTTTTCGCCTCCACCGCTACCACCATTTTTCTGTGTGTTTTTAACATTTCCACAATTGCGAAAAAATATTATGCCAATTGAAATGTCAAAACAAAATTAAATCCACCACACTACTAAACAGCTGTTAATGAAAATGTCCAAACCCAACATTTTTCGTCTGCTGAATTCTTTCAGTCGATAATACATGTATTCACAGACAGGAGTGCATTGGTGGTGGATTACAACAAAAACAACCAACTCTTGCGCGGATTCAGGGGGAGAGAGGTAGAAGTTTGGTATCTCTTTAACTTCCCTTATCTCTGTAGAAGTCGTTGCTATAAAGGCCAAGTCTTTTAGCATGTAGGCCTATGGGGCAGTGTCCTTAAAGGACACCGATGATGGTGCTGATGGTCGATCTGTTCAGCATTATTAAACTGAGGGAGCTGAATTGATGTTAATCAAGCTTTTTTGATTATTATATTAAAGACACTTAGAAAATTTAAGTTGATTTTATTAGGAGCAAATCTTGATCTAACCTCTATGAAGTGTAAGAAAAGAAGAAAGTTTCCCTTTAAGATAGTACAAATGTGCTTTTAGATTTGACATATAAATCGAAAATTGGTTTTTTAACAACTGCAATAATAAATTGACAACTTGTCGGATACAGACATATTGGAAACAAGTGTTTTCGTAATTCCGTTATTTTTAAAAGTACAATAAAATTAAGTAATTTAATTTTAACTTATTTTAATTTAGTTATTGAACTACTTTGCATAATAGGCGGAACATTCTCCCCCTCTTGAAGAACTAAAGGTGCTTCAAACACTGGTAGCTTACAAAGATTTGCAACTGCTCGTTTTAAAGGTCCATTAGCTGTTTTCAGTGTTACTACTCGGACGATCTTATCTGTACCAGGGTGTACTGCAATAATTCTGCCAAGCTTCCATTTAAGTGGAGGAATGTTATCATCTCTAATAATAACAATATCATTTAATTGTAGTCCAAGATTGCCCTTTTGCCATTTATTTCGCTGTTGCAAGGTGTGCAAATATTCGTTTGTCCAACGGTGCCAAAATTGTTGCATAAGCCATTGAACTCTCTGCCAACGACTAAGATATGATATGCTTTTGTCACTCAAGTCGGGTTCTGGAATAGCTACAAGTGAAGTACCTGTTAAAAAATGGCCGGGGGTCAAGGGCTTAAGGTCATTAGGATCTTCGGAAAGAGGAGAAAGAGGACGGGAATTTAGAATACATTCTATCTGGACAATTAACGTATTGAATTCCTCATATGTCAAGGCTGCGAGGTGTAAAAGGCGTTTCATATGATGTTTTGCGGATTTAACGGCTGACTCCCATATTCCACCAAAGTGTGGAGATCTGGGAGGTATGTTCTTCCACTCAATGCCATCTGCTAAGCACGCCTGCATGATTTCGGAAGAAGACTGTTGATTATGAAACATTTCATAAAGTGCCCTCAACTCATTTCGAGCCCCAATGTAGTTCGTAGCGTTGTCGCTATATATTGTACGACAAAGTCCTCTCCGACTAATAAAACGTCGTAAAGCGCCCAAAAATGAAGATGTTGTAAGGTCTCCAACTAATTCCAGATGTATAGCTTTGGTGCTGAGGCATACAAATACAGCTACATAAGCTTTGACCGCAGCAGTCCCACGCCCTCGTGAGTGCACCATAAAGGGTCCACAGAAGTCCGTTCCGACAGTAGTAAATGGCCGAGATGGTAGTACGCGATACTCTGGAAGATTTCCCATTTCTCTGGCGCACAAAATACAACGGCCGACAATTCGACGAACTAGCGGTTTCGCGTGGACAGGCCAAAATTGTTCCCGAATTATGGAAAGTAATCCTTGAACTCCGACATGATGATATCTTTCGTGTATGTGTTTTATTAAAGCGATTGTGAATACGTGATTGTTTGGAAGAAGTGCGGGATGTTTATGTTCATATCCGATATTTGCGTTCCGTATACGCCCACCGACCCTCAGTATTCCATTATCATCAAGAAAGGGATTCAGCGAATAAATATGCGATCTAGGAGAGAGTGGCCTCTTGTGCTCTAAAAGTGTGATGTCATTTGCGTATTTCAATCTTTGAACCATTGTTAGAATGCAATGTAGAGATTTATCTATTTCCACTACAGATAGTGATCCAAATGCCTTTGACTCACCTCTATACTTTGCAAGTGAGTTTGTACAAAATCTTAACATATATGCAATTATTCTCAATATTTTCTGATAATTGTTATTATATTTCATATTTTTTAAGACGTCATTATCTTCTTGAATAGAAAAATTATATTTTAGAGGCTTGCGCTCTAAAAGCCTTTCATCAATCTTCTCGGAATTTTTGAAATTGGGCCAGTTATCACAAGAGAGATATAAAAACTCAGGTCCGTAAAACCACACTTTTGAATTATATAATTCATTTGGAGATGCTCCCCGGGACACAATATCTGCCGGATTATCTTTTGTACCAACATGACGCCATTGTTCTATGGATGACAAATTTTGAATTGATGCCACTCTATTTGCAACAAAGGTTTGCCAGTGATGCGACTCTGAGGACAACCATGAGATCACAATGCTAGAATCCGTCCAATAATAAACGCCTTCAAATTTATCTCCAAAGATGTGGCGAACCCTTTTGACTAATTGCACCATCATCTGTGCAGCGCACAATTCCAATCGCGGTAGGCAAACATTCTTTACAGGTGCAACCTTGGACTTAGCACACAGAAGTCGCACTGCAATGTTTCCATTTGGTAAAATTGAACGCATATAGATACAAGTTCCGTATGCCTTTTCGGAACTGTCAGAAAACGCGTGTAGTTGTACCATTTGTACATCACCCCACATAACTTGTCTGTCAATAGATATTTTATCTAAATCTGATAGTTCCTTTCGGAAATTGACCCAAGTTTGAAAAAATGATTGGGGAAGGGCTTCATCCCAATCAAAATCGAATTTCCATAATGTCTGCATGAATATTTTAGCCAAGACGATAACAGGGTTTATAAGCCCGAGTGGATCATAAAGGCGTGCAATATCTGCTAAAACAGTTCGCTTAGTAATTTTGATATTGTCGCTTGCTTCGGCCTTGTAAAAGAATGCATCAACCTTTGGGTCCCATACGACACCTAATGTCTTCACAACATCGTTATCATTTAGCTGAAAAAATGGTTCTCGGTCCTCTACCGGAATGTGTTCTAATATGCTTTCATCATTGGAACACCACTTCTTTAGTTCCAAGCCGCCGCATTCTAATATACCTGTCAGCTCCAATTGAATGCGTAGAAGTTCTTCGATTGTGGAGGCACCGGTGAGAACGTCATCAACGTAAAATTCCGTTTGTAGTGCTACTGCACCGGCTGGAAATCGATCGCTCTCTCTCTCAGATAGATAAGAGAGTGCTCTGGTAGCCAGGAAAGATGCTGAAGCCGTACCGTACGTTACTGTGCAGAAACTATATATCTTTATTTTTTCCTCTGGGCTACCTCTCCACAAAATTTGATGAAACGCTCTATCGTTTTTGTGGAGAGATATCTGTCTGTACATTTTTGTGACGTCAGCAGTAAAGACGTAGTTATGTGATCTAAACTTCATCACTAACGAAAACAAATCAGGTTGTATGACTGGACCAACATACAGAATGTCATTTAAGCTAACTCCGTTGTCGCATTTAGCACTAGCATCAAAAACCACTCTTAACTTTGTGGTTGAGCTTCCTGGTTTTGTTATGCAATGATGAGGGATAAAATAATGTGGTTGATCAAAATCATGCTGTTTCACTTCTTCCATGTGTGCGAGTTCTATATATTCATTCATAAATGCAATATATTGTGCTGAAAGTTTGGGATTTTTTTGCAATTTTCGTTCTAGTGCATAGAATCGACGGAGTGCTGTTGAATAAGAGTTGCCTAGTGCTAGTGGGTCTTGCTTAAAAGGCAATTTTACCTCAATGCGACCATTTGACAGACTCTTGACATGCTTAAGAAAATGTTTTTCGCATAATTGTTCACCTTTCGTGAAAGGAGACTGAATCGATTCGTGGTTTTCGATTTCCCAGAATGACTTGAGTATGGAGGTAAAATCGGGCTTATTTTCATTTATCTGTGCGCACAACAACGTATTTTTAGACTCGTTTTGGACAATACTTCCAGACACCACCCATCCAAAAATAGTGTTTTGAAGAGTTGGAAGATTATGTCCCAATTTTATTTGACCAATGGAAAGAAGGCTAAAAAAATGTTTAGCTCCTATTAAAAGATCAACTCGACTAGGGGTTCCAAACAAGGGATCTGCAAGATTTATGTTTGATGGTATTGACCAGCCGCTTGAATTAATTGGGGCATCTGGAAGGAATTCCGATATCCTGCTCACGATTAATGCATCAATGTTTTCTGAGTAATTGTTAAGGCGCGATTTGATGACGAGGTTAGTTTGATATTTACAAATTAATTTATTTTCTCCTATACCAGATACTGAGGTCATTGCATTTTTTCGTTTACTGCCTAGCAGGTTCGCGAATCGCTCAGTTAATAAGCTGACATGAGAAGCTGAGTCAAGCAGAACTCGACAGGGAACTGGTGAATTTAGCTTATTTAGAACGTACACTATGGCGGTGGCTAGAATTGCATGCGTGTAAGAATTTTGTGAATCAGCTGAAACTGGAGACTGTTGTTCACGAAGATGGTAACTCTGGGGATGTAGTAGCGCAGGTTGGCCATTGGAGGAGCATGCGTTATTATTCGTAATGGAAGGGGAACTATTGGACGTGCATGCGATGTTATTTGATGTTGAAGGTTGTGAAGCATTCACTAGGTTATGGATGACATTGGCATCATGTAGTAGAGTATGATGTAAATTGTTGCATTTGCGACATTTGGATGCTTGACAATTATTTGCATCATGATTGGGTTTCAGACAGTTAAAGCATAAGTGATTGCTTCCTATAAATAGTTGCTTCTGAGACAAAGGAAGATTGACGAACTGATAGCACTTGTAAATTTGATGGTTAGGTTTTTTACAAAATAAACAATTTAATCGGTTTGTTTGTGTAATAGCAAAAGTTTTCGCGCGAGAAGTTTGATTGTTTTTAACATGCATGGATGTACTTGCCTGAGAACCGTCGTCGCTGATGATTTGGCTGCGTTTAGTGAGGAATTTTAGCAACTCCTGATAGCTGGGCATTCTTTCCGTGGGTCCCTCCTCGCTCCATTTGAGGAGTGTTGTTGTGTCGAGCTTTGGAAGAAGTATTTGGACAAGCAGATCATCCCAATGACTCACTGGACGTCCGAGAGTTGTAAGAGCGCGAAGATGACTGTTGATTTCATCACAAAACTGACGCAGACTTGATGATGAAGGTTTCCGAATTGATGGATATAGCATAATTTTCTTGATGTGTTCTGTTGCGATCAATCGTTTGTTGTCGTAATTTTCGATAAGGAGGTTACGAGCCACTTCGTAGTTCTTTTCGGTGATCTCTAGAGATTGTACCGTACGTGCAGCCTGACCAGATAGAGATGATAAAAGATAGTGCAACTTGGAAACATCGCTTAATGTGGGATTGTTGTGGATCAAGGAATTTAAGATTTCATGAAAGGATAGCCACTGGGTTACTTCACCTGAAAAAATAGGAATATTTAGTTTAGGCAGTTTTAACTGATTATTTGGTTTGCTTTGGACAGGTACAACATTTTCCGTTCGCAACGTGGCCTTCTGACTTTGGATTTCATGCAGGATTTTTGATCGCGATTTGTAGTACATCTCCTCGTAATCCGCTCGAACATCGATCTGGGCCGTGGTTTCCTTAGGGTCGATCTCTTCCACTTTGATCTGGATCTGCTGGAATGCTTTGAAACTCGATTCAAGAGCATCAAGTCGTACTTCAAACTCGGCAACAAGTGTGTCTGCAGTAATATCCGAAAGGAAATCTTTGATACGATCCATTTGCTTTGTGCAGACTAAGCGACGAGTTTTAAGAGACTCCAACTTCTTTATTTCCTTTGATGAAGCAGTGCTTTGGCCAGCAGCTTCTTCATCTTTTCTGTCGTTATCGGTCATCATAATTATCAAGTGAGTGACACGAATCACGTCGGGGTCACCATGAATTGATGTTAATCAAGCTTTTTTGATTATTATATTAAAGACACTTAGAAAATTTAAGTTGATTTTATTAGGAGCAAATCTTGATCTAACCTCTATGAAGTGTAAGAAAAGAAGAAAGTTTCCCTTTAAGATAGTACAAATGTGCTTTTAGATTTGACATATAAATCGAAAATTGGTTTTTTAACAACTGCAATAATAAATTGACAACTTGTCGGATACAGACATATTGGAAACAAGTGTTTTCGTAATTCCGTTATTTTTAAAAGTACAATAAAATTAAGTAATTTAATTTTAACTTATTTTAATTTAGTTATTGAACTACTTTGCATAATAGGCGGAACAGGAGCGTTTCTGGCTATATATGGGCCTGATTTGCCTGGATATTAGACACGTTGAGCCGTTTTTCCATCTACAATTAGATTTTTTGATCGCATCTAGTTTAAGTGTTGATTTGCAAGTAGCGAGAGGCATGCCCTAGCATTTCTACATGTGGCAGAATATCAAGCGTGGTGCCCCTTCCGCTTTACAGTTCCCTGGAATATTACTGTGCCCCGGCACCCAAGATAGGGGAATGGTAAATAGCTCTGCCATCTCGTTAAGAGACAGTCGGCATTCGTGGGCTGATTTTGAAGTGAATGCGGTAGATCTCAAGGATTTGATTACCGCTAGGGTGTCGCTGAAGATGCTAATATTCTTCGCGGATATGACATTACACCTCAGCCAGGGCAGGGCTTCTATGATTGCCATGATTTCCGCCTGGAAAACGCTACAATGATTGGGAAGGCGAAAGTATATGCTCAGGTTGAGCATCTCGGAGAAGACACCTCCACCTACCCCCACTTCAGTTTTAGACCCATCTGTATAGATGTGAATCGAGTTGTCCAATCCAACCGAGTCTTGTTCCCAATCAAGTCGGCTGGGAATTGTTGACTGGAAGTTGCGATCGAAGCTGAGTTGGGTAGTGATATGGTCGGTGTTTTCTGTAATGTTTAGATGATTTTATATCTTTGTGTGTACACGCTGACTGGATGTCCATTGTGACGAGGCTCATTTTCGCACAGCTGCACAAGCTGCGGTCTGTTTGCCGAAGATGTCTAAGGGTACTAGATGTAGAATAGCATCTAGAGCTGCGAATGGGGTGGATCTTAGAACGTCACTTATGCAAATGCAGGCGTATCTTTGAACTTTCCACAGAAGATTGCGGTTTGAGGCGGTTTAATATATGGAATAGGTGTACTAAACGTACTTGGTTCAGCAACCACAGGATTGGAGGAGCTACCTTCAAAGTGTGTGTCCAGAAGTAGGTCAATGGTTTCCATACTGGATGTAGTCCATTGACCGTCTGGTTTAAGTAGGTAGGTAGATATTGGTGGGAGAGGATTTTACGGATACTAGAGGCCTCTGAGGATGCTCTCTTTTTCTTCCTCAACGAAATCTTGTATGTATTGAGAGACGACTTATAGTGGTCCCAGTCTATTGTCTCTTTGGAGTTCTTGGCTTTGTTGAATAGTTACCTACATTATTTCCTGAGAGTGCCGAGGTTAGAGTTCCACCAGGGAGGCTTGTCCTTCCCACGAGGCCTTCGGATAGGACAGGTTGGGAACCTTGCATCGTTTAGGGCTCATGAGAGAGTTACCACTAGGTTAACCAATTCTTTTTTTATAGCCTATGTCAGGCGTAGTTTTAATACAATGGGTTTTAATTAAGTAGGGGGATTGAGGATGAGGAAAGAGGAAGTGGGAAATATGTGCCGGAACACATAAAGAGGAAAATGCCATGATAAGGGACCATCCAGCGAGATGATGGTCAAGGTAGGGTGGGTAGAGGCATCTTCTCGCAAGCGCATACCAACAACGCGCACTGAAAGTCTGGCATGAGTTATTTTTTTTTGTAGGCGTGTTAAGGGGACAAGAACCTGCTCCCTCCGGCGAGCAAAGAAGGCGGGTACCAGCATGTCAGCAATGCGTCCCCTAAGCGACACGTAACAAATATATTATGATAATATGAACATTTTGTCTGTGCATCATTTTAACCCACGCCACCTTTTTAGGGGCGTTTCCTTACAAAAACCAATTGTATACCCAAACCAATTGTGTATGCAATAGAAAATGTTGTTCTTTGTCGAACCATAAAAGATTTTTATAAATAGTAAGAACAATATGTTGTGTCAACGGCATTTTCTATATTTCATTACCAGCTAGAATGATGAAATTTGGTACACGAGTTCTTTGTTGCTCCCAGCAGAACAAGTGTACATTTTTTTTAAATCCGCCCACTGCTACGCCCCCTTTTTAGAAAAACGTAGTTTTTGACCAAACCATAAAGAATTTTGAAATTATTTCTGAACAATATATTTAGACAATCTGAATATCTATATTTTGTCCATATAAAGTTTTTTGACACGCCCACTTTTTGGGGGCATTTTTAACAAAAAACTGTTTTCGGTAAAATTTTCGAAAAAAAAAAAATGGTGCAGACATTTCCTCTATAGGTAGACCAATTTAACCCATGCCCACTTTTTGGGGGCGTTTTTAAAACGTTTATAATAACCATTGTTATACACTTCCCCATAACATATGCAGGAGAAAAACCTTGACTTTTTTAGAACCGTTAAATTTGTTGTGACAATGTCATTTTCAATATATAATCCCCATCGTGTTTTAGGCTATGTCCACTTTTTGGAGATATTAGTTTTACAGATGGGATGGGATAGGGTATTCAACGATCCGCATAGCGGATTGTAGCCTTCTCATATGTTCATTATTTCTCGGTGGTTCTAAGGTATCGGAGAGAAGTTAATTGGTTAAAATATCCCTGTAAAGTGACCAGTTGGTTTTTTTGAGATTCCTAAAAACCTTCGGGTTCGGAAGAGAGTCATCCAACGTGAATTGGATGTATGTTTGGTATGAGAAGGAGTGCTCGTTAGAGACTCTCCACTTCTTAATAAGGTTATTAATGGTATGGGAGGCAAGCGTAATGTTTAAAACTTCTGTTTATAAAAGTGGGGGTGCCGCCCATGTTACAGAGGAGGAGTTTAGTTTCTAAAATATAGTCAAAGAGTAACTCACCTCGTTCGTTGATGTTGGAGCTGCCCCAAATTGTATGATGTGCATTAGCTTCACATCCAATGATGAGGGCAGTTTTGCGTACCTCTGCTTCCGCAATCAAGTTCCTTAGGTTGCCCGAGGAATTGGTCCCACATGGTCGTGAGCCAAGTATGCCGATACCAGCCAATAATTGCTGTCTTCTGTTTCAATATTGGCTGAGACAGTGTCCTGATTGCTATAATCAGAGAGTAAAAAAATGTTAAAGGAGCTCTTAGCAAGAATATATCCTGGGTTTACCTTCGTTTCTTATGTAGAGCAGTTTATATTTTGGAGTGCTGAGTCCTATATCTTCTCCGTGTTTGGTCATAAGCCAAATCTGGTCGGATAAAAATATGCCTGAAGAATGGAACCTCAGCATCGTTTGCCCTATCCACAAAAAAGGAGACCCTCTGAACTGCGCCAACTACAGAGGCATAAGTCTCCTCACCATCGCCTACAAGATCCTATCTGCCGTAATATGTGAACGCCTGAAACCGTTTACCAACAACCTGATTGGCCCTTATCAGTGTGGTTTTAGGCCAGGTAAGTCCACAACCGATAAAATTTTCACACTTCGGCAGATCCTGGAAAAAACTCAAGAAGTCCAAATCGATACCCACCACCTATTCATCGATTTCAAAGCCGCATATGAACGCATTTATAGAGACGAACTGTACAGAGCCATGTCTAGTTTTGGTATACCGCCCAAACTCGTCCGTTTGTGTAGGATGATGATAGAGAATTCTCGCTGCTCCATCAGGGTCGGAAACGACCTCACCGACACATTCGATACCAAAAAAGGATTTAGGCAAGGCGATGCGCTGTCATGTGACTTCTTTAATCTGATTCTTGAGAGAATTGCGCAAAACTCCAAAGCCAACACCAGAGGCACAATTTTCCAAAAGTCGGTGCAACTACTAGCATACGCTGACGATATTGACATCATTGGTAGGACTCAACGTGATGTCATAGCCACGTTTGCTAGTATAGAGAAGGAAGCGGCGAAAATGGGTTTAGCAGTAAATGAGGGTAAGACTAAGTATATGCTGTCATCACGAAAGGACTCACAACATCGACGAATTGGACAGAACGTCACCATTGACAGATATAACTTTGAGGTAGTACGGGACTTTGTCTACCTCGGCTCCGCTATTAACTCTGACAACAACATCTCGTCAGAAATTAAACTCTTGCCAACCGCTGTTTCTTCGGGCTAAGAAGGCAATTTAGTAGTAAAGCCCTCACTCGAACTACTAAGGAGATCCTATATAAGACCCTGATCATCCCAGTTCTGCTCTATGGCGCTGAAGCATGGACCGTATCAAAAGCGGATGAAGAAATCCTTGGTAGATTCGAGAGGAAAATTCTTCGAAAAATCTTCGGTCCCGTTTGCGTTGACGGGCTATGGAGACGAAGATTCAACCAAGAACTATACGAGCTGTACAACGACATGCCCCTGGTCAAAAAACTCCGCATTGGACGTTTAAGATGGCTAGGACATGTAGAACGAATGGACACCAATACTCCGGCTCGCAGAGTCTTCGATTCCCAGCCAGACGTCGGACGCAGTAGAGGAAGACCTCGCCTTAAGTGGAGCGCACAAGTGGAAACCGACCTCAACCAACTTGGAGTACGCAACTGGAGGCAGTTAGCTAAGGACCGGGCTAATTGGAGAGGCATGTTGGTTGAGGCCCAGGTTCATTCCGGACTGTAGCGCCACTTAAGTAAGTAAATTTGGTCAGTCGGAGAAGAAGGCCGGCGGAAGCCGTTTTGAGTGGTGAAGGAAAATCTGTAAGAGTGTAGCGTACACCTTAAAACTGAAGACTTTTTTTTTCGTTAAAGTTTAAATTTAACTGCCCACTTGCACGACCCATTACACAAACCAGATATCTTTTTGGACGCCCAGTTATAAAAACGAACAACTCTTATTATACACACTGAACCGGCAAGGAAAGTGTGGCTACGAGCGGCCCTAAGTCACGATTGCGATTTCTTTTACATGTGTACAGTGATGGTGAGAAGTAAGAGTTGTCGTGGATTAATCGGTGGTACAAGAAAGCAACGCTTATACATAAAGGTTAAAACGTTTGTTTTTGTAATTTTGCAATATTTTGATTTATCTTATTGTGCAGATGGTAAAACACACAAACGATAAAATGAGACAATAAAAATTGATAGCGATATAAAAAGAAAGAAAATATACACGATTCAAAATACCGCCGACACACACCTCGTGTAGATTTGATTAATTAATCTAATCTTATTAATCTTATACAGAAATAACACGCACACACAAAAGTTTCAAAAAAAAAGAACATAATTTTCATTTATCCTTGTTATTTGTGTAAATTACCACCTTGTTCCACCTGTTAACCTTTTTCTAAACATTCTGTAATTTTAATCAAACATTTCATTTTTGCCATAGAAATTGTAAAAAAAACATATGGAAGGCTACAATCCGCTGTGCGGATCGTTGAATACCCTATCCCATCCTACCTGTAAAACTAAAATCCCCAAAAAGTGGACATGGCTAAGCACACGATGTGGATAAAATAAAGAACATATGAGAGGCTACAATCCGCTATGCGGATCGTTGAATACCCTATCCCATCCCATCCTTTAAATTAATATCCTCAGAATATAGGCCTTATGGCGATGAAAAACAGAAAATGACATTGTCGCAACATAGCTATTGTTCAGACAATTTATCAAAACCTTTTGTGGTTACAAAAACAACGTATTTCTATTGCTAATGCCTTGGGATGGGTTATACAAATGCTTTTTGTAAGAAATCGCCCCCAAAATGTGGGCGTAGGTGAAAATGATCTATAGACAAAATTTTTATTATATCATTATGGAAGTATTTGCATCGAAAGTTTTTTTTAAAGGGTGACATTGCAAACGATCGGAAAAACAGGCAATATAAAGTCATAGATGCCGTTAACATTGTCAAGCGAGACCAAAAGCAAAAAGATGGCGAAGGAAATGTGACAAAACGCGGTCTTCCTTTATTTATACTCACTTTTGATAGAACAGAAAGTTTGAACAAAATTTATGAAATAAAAACAATACTTAATTGTTGTAAAAATAGAGCCTATGCGTAAGGATTCCAAACAAGTTCCCCAGTGCAAGCGCTGCCAAGGATACAATCATACGCAAAGCTATTGTCAAAAAGAACCGCGGTGTGTAAAATGTGCCGGAAATCATCTGACGGTAGATTGTGTGTCAGATAAGAAAACTCCTGCTATCTGAATTAACTGTAAAGGCAATCCTCCGGCAAATTATCGCGGCTGCGAAGTAGCTAAAGAGTTGCAAAAAAGATGGACGAATCGATTCGATTTTTCATTAATTTTTTCATTGTAAAAGGTCTGCCGTCCAATCGAATCAAAATTGAAGAATGCTTTGATCTTTCCTCTGATCATTCTCCAGTCATTTTAACAACGAGCGAGTCACTGATTATAAATGAAAAACCACCCAGATTAACAAACGGGAAAACCAACTGGGAAGGTTTCAAAAACGACATTGAAAATAATATCCGACTGGGTGCATCGCTTAGAACCCAATTGGAACTCGGTTGACTCCTTTATCGATACCATCCAAAAAGCAGCATGGAATAATACTCCTCAACAGAACAAAATTGTGAGCTATAGTAAAATTAAGTACCCCCGAGAAATACAAGATTAAGTAAGACAAAAATGAAAAGCTCGTAAAAGATGGCACCAAACTCGTGGCCCGCAAGATAAAACACATCTCAATCGATTGAGTAATTTGCTATCAAATTCGATTAAACATTTTAAAAACCATGCAGTAAAAACTTATCTGCAAAGCCTAGCCGCTGGAAAGGAATCGAATTATTCGCTCTGGAAAGCAATTAGAGTCATAAAACGGCCAAAAATCGCTGTGCCGCCAATGAGGGTAACTCAAGACGTTTGGGCAAAGAGCGATAAGGAAAAAGCTGACGTTTTTGCCTCACATCTTGAGGAAACATTTAAGCCACTTGATGGTCCGGCGCAAAATAAAAACATTAATATATTCGAGAGTACAACCGATAATAATATTGTAAGATATGCAAGTATTGCCGAGCTTAAACGGGAAATACAGAAACTAAAGCCTAAAAAAGCTCCGGGTTATGACCTGATTACAGGAGAACTTCTTAAAATGTTGCCTCGGAAAGCATTAACTAAGCTTCTTTTTATTATAAATGCAGCAATCGGATTAGAATACATACCAAGACAGTGGAAAGTCGCGGAAGTGATTATGGTTCTAAAGCCAGGAAAATCACCGAATGAAATAAAATCTTGCAGGCCTATTTCACTTCTTCCAATAATTTCAAAAGTTCTTGAACGGATGTCACTCCGTCGCTTACACCCCATAATTGAACAGAAACGTCTTTTACCTGACCATCAATTTGGGTTTCGAAGTAAACATTCAACGGTGGACCAAGTACATCGAATTACAGATGTAATTGAGAAAGCTTTCGAAGAAAAGAAAATTTGTTCAGCCGTATTTCTTGACGTGTCGCAAGCTTTTGACAAGGTGTGGCACAAAGGCCTTACGTATAAACTAAGTCAAGTTCTGTCAGAACAATTATATAAAATCCTCGTGTCGTATCTTGAGCATAGACTTCCGTGTGAAACTTGGAAGCGAATATTCCGAGTTCAAAGAACTAATGGCAGGTATACTGCAAGGAAGCATCCTTGGACCAATCCTGTACCTCCAAACAAACAAACGATACAATAGTTGCAACGTTTGTTGACGATACTGCTGTACTAGCAGTTGGCACAACAATAGAGGAAAAAAAATCAAATTACAAAACGCTCTTAACGAGGTTAATGAATGGACTAAATCCTGGCGGATTGCACTTAATGAGAGCAAATCGATCCATGTATCTCGGTATGACACTCTTTTGCATCGAGTGTTAAAATGGAAGTCGCATGTAAAAAAGAAATGCGAAGAACTTAAGAATAAATACAGAGAACTGTACTGGTTGCTCGGAAAATATTCGAAGCTTAACCTTTATAACAAGCTGCCATTATACAAGCAAGTGCTAAAACTGGTTTGGACATATGGTATACAACTATGGTGTTGTTCCAGTGAAACGAATCTAAACATTTTACAAACTTTTGAAAACAAAATGTTAAGGTCATTCGTCAAGGCGCCGTGGTACGTAAGGAACGAAGATCTACGAAGAGATCTGGGTATTCCCGCGGTTAAAGATGAAACAAAAAATTTTGCACGAAAACATAAAAAACGTTTATTAGAACACGTTAACACAACAGTCCTCCAAATTCTTGACGAAACAAATATATTGCGGCGTCTTCAAAGAACTAAACCCTTAGATTTGGCCCGATAATGACAAACCGCGCTATAAATTGCGAAAAACAGGAACTCTCAAAGGAAAGTTACCTGCCAAACATATTATATACGATTCTGAATCGATTCATCTACTTTGAAGTATATGTATCGAAATTATTTCTCTATATTACAAACTCAATGTCAAAACTAATAGACCCCTATGGGTTAGGGTAGAAAGATAATTAGCAATATGTGCGATAAGAGTAAACCTGTGTTGTTCACTATGGACTTTATAGATACTAAATTATCAAAAGTCGGCCGATTCAAATTAAACATAACCTAGTTTGAACAATTGCTAATATTAGAAATTTGTGTTTATACACTCGCTATTATTGTTAAATTGTGGTAAATACGATGTTTTCCAAGCTAGCTTCTTCCTTTGCATTGTTTTCCTTTAGCACCCAATCAACATTCCTAAAATGTATGTAAGGTGTGCGATATGTCTCACAGCCAATTATCGCTCGTTAACATCACTTCATCTCGAAAATCTTGATGTAACGCGGCGAATGTCTTCCAAGAACTGTCTTCGACAAAATTTAAAATAACCTCAACCAATCTTAATATTCTAGAAACATATTTTGGCGCGTTTCTATTTCAAAGCTATCGGTACGTGATGAATCTACAACGTTATTTATTTTTAGTAAATGACCGGACTCCACTCGTGCATATTACGGTAAAATTAAATGTTTACTTCAGATAGTAGATACATATTTGCAGAAGCAAAACAAACTAAACGGAAGTAAATACAACGACCTACGATAACATGCCAAGTGACAGTGGATTACTGAAGATGTGCCAACGTCATGTCAAGTCCATGCCATCGCAATTTACCAAAATTGTTTGCATTCGAATCGGCTTGCGTCAGAATTTTATCGGTGGAACACATTCAATCAATCGAATCGAATTAATTCTCCCAAAGACTGTTCTAATTAAGCAGATGCGGCTTTCCAATGAATCCATTTTTGAAAGTCAATAGGATTGTTTTGCCCAAAATAAAACGTATTTCGAACGTTTTTTTAATGGAGCTATAAATTAAATATGATGTCTTGTAGCAGACGGCAACCAAATTTGATCATTTGATTTGTATTGCATAAAAGGATCTATGTTTCATGGGGGAGTGCTCTGTGTTTTTTATTCACAACAGAAACGAGTGGTGGGCGCACGACTGGGTCGTACGCATCTGCTTGTGATTAGAGAATGACCTTCATAAGTTGCTTAAAATGACATAAATAATGTCGAAATGTGATTATACCAACGTTTATTCCGGAATTTGATGGAATTGGTGTCTATGTTATTTTATGTTATTGGCCAAAACTGAAAATTCTGTTGAGGAATTGTTATAGAATTGTTGCAAATAGTAATTGTAGTATATAAATTAAATTTCAGTCGAATTGACAAAATAGTTTGCAATTGACGATTTTTTTATATGACCAAAATGTAAAAATCCATTATATGGAATTTCTCGAAAAAAAACTGGGTATGCATTTAATCAAAATCGTTAGGGCCGTTTTCGAAAAAAATTGAGGTTATGTATAAATTTTATATGGCAGGCCCTGTTAATAACATGGCTAAAAGCAAAAAATGGTCTAAAATCATGACCAAAACAAACTTGGATACGAAATTTGAAAAAAATATTGGTTTCCGCTATGATCGTTAATTTTCCACGAAAACAATATTTTTCTCTTTGTAAGAGAGAATTAAAAAGAATTGCAATGTTTTGTTCGTCATCATTATCATCATTTTCCATGGTTTGTCTTAACATTTTCAATTCGAAACCAGAAACCAAGGAGTTAAGTAGTAATAAACTTAGGGCCAAAGTCGCTATTAGCTAACTTTCAACTGAGGCTGTACACGACTTTTGGGCATGGGCTCGGAAATAAATACGATCTGTGTCGCAGCGTGCTTAATACAAGCTATATCAAGTTGGTTGATTTCTATGCGAGCGGGTGTTTAACCCAAAAAATGTAAATGTCATAGAGCCTTTAGCTTGATATTCTTTATGATTCAGTATGATATGGCTGGTTTCCACACATAGATGAAGTCATAAAGTGCCGGTAGTCGCCATCTTATTATTCGATTATAGCGAGTTTTAGGTTCCAATGTGTAACGCCAATGAGTATTACAAGAGTGCGCATCTCATACAACGAAAATTTACTTTGAGGGGTACTGTGCACATTGCAATTCTAGCATCAAGCAACAGCATAGCCGATGCATACGAACGACGGAAATTCCCCTTCGCACTTACCGCCCGCTTCTGAAACAGCTACAACATTTTAAGCTGTGATGGGAACTCTATAGTTATATACCTCTTTGGAAACGCAGACTGCTTTTTTACTTCCTTTTTGCTTTGACAGTCGAACACATCAGAAGTGCGATTCTCAAGGAACAATCCAGCTAATGGTATAAGAGCCCGCTGCAATTTTTTGGTGCAAGATATAACCAAAAGATTTGCCCATAAATGTAAACCTCTGAATCATTTAAACCTAAATATGACAGTCTGGCAGCATTTTATTGGTGCTGAGGTAAAAAATATGATGCTAAAAATGAATTTGTTTCCAAAATCTGGATCGTTTATATAACCATTTAAATTTAGTAACAAATGTGTAGGTCCCAGACGATTCACGTGGTCCTATTTTTTTGCATGGTGGGCCAAAAGAAGTCATCCGATGTTGTTTGGCCTTTCAGAATAAAGGTTGTGGCTCGCGCAGTGTGTGCCGTTCCTCAGTCCTGTTGGAACCACATGTCCTCCAGTCCTAATTCGTCCAATTGCGGCACAATAAAAAAACTCGGTTAACATGGCCCTATAGCGCGCAGCGTCAACTGTTGTCGTTTGACCATAGGCTTTCTCGAAAAAATGGATCGATGGCTCCTCCAGCGGGAACAGCGCACCATGCAGCAACTTTTAGCGGGTGTAATGGCTCCTCGTGCATTACTCGTGGATTTTCGGTGCCCCAGCAGCGATAGTTTTGCTTGCAACTGAGTTTTGCTACCCGCTGAGGTGGAAATGAGCCTCATCGCTCATTATGATTTTGGTCGAAAAATCATCCTCTTCGTCCTCGAGATTGAGGATGGTTTGGGCATAGGTTACACGCGTTTGGCGGTTCCACAGGCAGCAGCTGATGCACGGACTGGACTATGTACGGAAATATGCGCAAGTCATTGACCAAAATTCGACTTAGAGACGACCGGCTGATGGCTTATTGCGAGGCACGGCGTCTGGTCGATGTTTCCGACGACAGCTCGACATCCTCGGAAACATCGGCAATATTCTCGGCACTACTGGCGCTCCGGGGCCGGAGCCTGAAAGTAGTGTGGGCTTAGGCCAGGAAAGTCTACAACGGATCAAATTTCCACACTTCGGCAGATCCTGGGAAAAGCTGAAGAAGTCCCTATCGATACCCACCACCTTTTTATCGATTTCAAGTAGCATACGACAGCATTATAGAGACGAACTATACAGAGCCCTGTCTAGTTAGGGTGTACCGCCCGAACTCGTCCGCTTGTGTAGGAGAATTCTCGCTGCTCCATCAGGGTCGGAAACGAACTCACCGACACATTCAATACCAAAAAAGGATTTAAGGAAGGCGATGCGCTGTCATGTGACTTCTTCAATTTGATTCTTGAGAGGATTGTGCAAAACTCCCGAGCCAACACCAGAGGCACAATTTTGGTAGAGGCAGATCATTGGTAGGACCCAAAAGTGATGCCATAGCCATGTTTGCTAGTAAATGGGGGTAAAACTAAGTGTATGCTGTCATCACGAATTACACCCTGCTGAATTGGTCCACGACGAATTGGTCACCATTCCCAGATATACCATTGAGGTAGTACGGGACGTTGTCTACATCGGCTCCGCTATTAACTCTGACAACAACATCTCGTCAGATATTAAACGAAGAATTACTCTTGCCAACCGCTGTTTCTTAGGGCTATGAAGGCAATTGAGTAGTAAAGCCCTCACTCGAACTACTAAGGAGATCCTATATAAGACCCTTATCATCCCAGTCCTGCTCTATGGCGCTGAAGCATGGACTGGATCAAAAGTGGATGAAGAAATCCTTGGTAGATTCGAGGGGAAAATTCTTCGAAAAATCTTCGGTCCCGTTGCGTTGATGTGCTATGGAAATGAAGATTCATCCAAAAACTATACGAGCTGTACAGCGACATACCTTTTCAAAAAACTTCGCATTGTACGTTTTGGATGGCTAGGACATGTAGAACGAATGGACACCAATACTCCGGCAAGCAGAGTCTTCGATTCCCAGCCACATGTCGGACGCAGTGGAGGAAGACCTGGCCTTAAGTGGCGCGCACAAGTAGAAACCGACCACAACCAACTTCGAGTGAGCAACTGGAGGCAGTTAGCTAAGGACCAGGGCCCTCATTCCGTAAAGTGATTATCGTTTGACGATAACGTTTCGACAGTAGTTTTGCATCACTTAAGATCAATAATCGTTTTTGCTGTCGGCGATATCACTTTATTTGCTTCACGTAAAACAATAATCGTCAAATCACAGACCATTATTGAGCGAGTGCTCATGAGGTCTCGTCTTGCATCAATTTGGATGTTGTAAGGACAGCTAAAGCATATTTCATGATTTTTAAAGCCATCAATAGCCTTTTTATATGTTTTTAATTTTTAAAAACAATTATAACGGTCAAATTTCGGAATTTAAAATTGATTTTGTATTTAAAACATACTAAAAGTAGAATGTAGGTAAGTCACTGTAATTTGATCATATGCTTTGTGTATACAGTTTGTCAAAGAATTATTTGCACAATGAAAAATTTCAAGAAATTTCATGTTCATTTCGTTATATTATTAAAACTTGTAAGGTTTTCAATTTTTTTTTTATTTACAGATGCTTAAACGACTATTCTTATACACAACATAAGAAAGAACAAAAAATAATAATGCAACGGTAAATAATACAAAACCAAAAGCTTCTTCATATTTTGTGCTGTCAGTAGTTGTTTGCAATTGAAGAATGCAAGTTGGAGAGAGAATGATAAATTATAACGGTAGTACATTTTTGAGGCACGGTTTTTGTTTAGACATTCCAATTGCATTTGGTTTAGCGATTCAGTCATTCTTTCAAATTTCCAAGAAGTGGACATCACAGATTTTTGTTAAATTTCATCATGCCGAGTGGATAATAATGTCATACAATTGGTCTATTTTAATTACATAAAAGGAAAATCTGTGAAAGAACTTTCCGAAATGTTCTCGATTAAAGTGAGGACAATTTACAACATAATCTCGAGGGCAGAGAAGGAAAATCGTTTGGAACTAAGGCACAGTAGGGGCAGGCCAGCGAAACTAAGTCGGAGAGATGAATCCAAAATTTTACGTGTAATAGATAACAACAACAACCATCAAAAACGATTTGGACAAAGAGGTCTCCCACGAAACACTGCGCACAACTTGAAAACGAACCGAATTTGCGTCTAGAATAGCCCGATAAAGCCGTTACTCTCTGAAGTTAACGTGATAAAATAAAAGTGTTTCGGACTGGACCACGTTTCGAAAAAAATAACGTACTGGGATGACGTCATTTTTGTGATGAGAGTAAAATTATGCTCTACTACCATGACGGTCCCAATCGAGTTTGGAGGAAGAAAAAAACTGCTCTACTTAACAAAAATATTATCCCAACCGTAAAGTTTGGCAAATTGTCCGTAATGGTGTGGGGTTGTATCTCAGCCAAGGGTGTCGTTGAACTTCGAATTATCACAGATATAATGAACAAGGTAATGTATTTGGACATTTTGCGTAAGGAGCTAACGGAGAGCGCCAAAAAATTTGATTTTTTCTGCAGGCAGGACCCTCAAAGTTGTACCAAGATAACGACCCGAAACATAAATAGCTTTTATGTAGAACCTGGGCACTGTACAATGTTAATAAGGTCATTGACACCCCTCCTCAAAGCCCATATTTAAACCCGATCGATAACGTATGGGCTTTACTGAAAAAAAAAAGTCGCCAAACGGTCTTCGAAAACAAAAAATGATTTGGTGCGTATACTAAAAGAGGAGTGGCTGAAATTGCCGGAACATCTGGACTTCAAGAGGCTTATTGAATCCATGCCGACATGACTTCAAGCCGTAATTGATGTAGATGGTGGCCATACCAAGTACTAATAACAAAATAAAAATTAATACCGTTTTTCCGTTCATTTTTCATTCTCTTTCCACCTTGCATTCTGCAATTGCAACCAATTACTTGACAGCACAAAATATGAAGAAGCTTTTGGTTTTGTTTATTTACCGTTACATTATTATTTTTTGTTCTTTCTTTTTTTATGTTGTGTATAAGAATAGTCGTTTAAGCATCTGTAAATAAAAAACATATGAGAAGGCTACAATCCGCTGTGCGGATCGTTGAATACCCTATCCCATTCTATCCATAAAACTAAAATCCCCAAAAAAAGTGGGCATGGCTAAAAACACGATGTGGATAAAATAGAAAAAAATGATATAGTGACAACAAATTCTTCAGACTGCTTACAAAACACCTTTACGGTTCTACAAAATACAAGGTTTTCTCCTGCATATTTTATGGGGTAGTGTATAACAATGGTTTTTATATAAAAACGCCCCCAACAAGTGGGCGTGGGTTAAAATGGTATATGGACGAAGTGTTAATATTAATAATGTTAATGATTCTGCATCAAAATTTTTTCGAAAAATTTAACATTTTACCGAAAACAGTTTTTTTTATTGAAAACGCCCCCAAAAAGTGGGTGTGGCAAAAAACTTTATATGGACAAAATATAGATATTAAGATTGTCTAAATATATTGTTCAGAAACTTTTTTTAAATTCCTTACGGTTTGGCTAAAAACTAAGTTTTTCTTAAAAGGGGGCGTGGCAGTGGGCGGATTTCAAACATTTTTCACTTGTTCTGTAGGCATGGACGAGGATCCTTTATACCAAATTTAATTATCATAGCTCAAAATTTAAGGCCTAAAAATCGGACGGACGACAGACAGACAGACATGACTTAATCGACTCAGCTAGCGATTCTGAGTCGATCCATATACTTTGAGGTATATGTAGCAAAATTATTTCTCTATTTACGAACTATGTATCAAAACTAATATACCCCTATGGGGTAGGGTATAAAAAAGTATCTGTATAAGTTTGTAATCATCAATTACTTGCATTTTGCATTATTATACCCTATCCCATAGGGGTATATTAGTTTTGATACTTAGTTTATAACATTGAGAAATAATTTAGCTACATATACCTCAAAGTATATGGATCTACTCAGAATCGAAAACTGACTCGATTTAGCCATTCTGTCCGTCCGTCCGTCCGCCTGTACTCACCTATTTTTAGGCCTTAAATTTTGAGCTAGGATAATGAAATTTGGTATATAGGATCCTCGTCCGTGCCTACAGAACAAGTGTAAACATTTTTGAAATCCGCCTACTGCCACGCCCCCTTTTAAGAAAAACTCAGTTTTTGGAATTTTAAAAATGTTTTTGAACAACATATTTTGACAATCTTAATATCTATATTTTGTCTATATAAAGTTTTTTGCCACGCCCACTTTTTGGGGGCGTATTCAATAAAAAACTGTTTTCGGTCAAATTTTAAATTTTTCGAAAAAAATGTTGATGCAGAATCATTAATATTATTAATATGAACATTTCGTTTATATACCATTTTAACCCACGCCCACTTTTTGGGAGCGTTTTTATATATAAACCATTTTTATACACTACCCCATAATATATGCTTGTCTTTTGTAGAACCGTAAAAGTGTTTTGTAAGCAGTCTGAAGAATTTGTTGTCACTATATCATTTTTTCTATTTTATCCACATCGAGATTTTAGCCATGCCCACATTTTTTGGGGATTTTAGTTTTATGGATATAATGGGATAGGGTATTCAACGATCCGCACAGCGGATTGTTGCCTTCTCATATGTTTTTTTTTTAAATTGAAATCTTACCTAAGGAACATTGTTTGTTAGGAAGATCAATATATCCACAAAACTTATTGAACTTCACAACGAAATGTTAGTTTCATAATAAATAATCTGACCTAGTAAACTGTTAAATTAATAAATTTAAATTGACACAAAAAATATAAGATCCCAACTTCCTTTGAGAACTTCCTCTGTTCATTAATTCAATAAAAAGAAATAAATGGCAATGTGAGTCTTGAAACCCCCACTTTAATAAATATCTTAACGCCCATACCAATTGCATTCATGGAATTTGAAGTGTCGTCTCTTGATTGCGGTACACAAAACATATCCATACCCCCACGCTGGGGCGACCTCTATATTGTTGTATCCTGCAATACAAGTATATCTACTCGTTGGCAGACTTTCTCTCACACTGCATTGAATAACCTCGGTCCTCGTCTCGCATGTGCACTATAATAGGACAAACCAAAATGCTTGTATCTCACTAACAAATCGGTACTCTGCATCACAGAATTATTCCAAAAAGCAGGCACTCATACGGTATCCGAATATGTCCCGGTGTCTAACGAAGTGGAAACCGACAACGGCGCGTCAGTATTTACTTCGTTTTCTGTCCTCATTTCAAATGCAAATAATCGCGTTCGTATGCGCGAAGTTTAAATGAAATTCATTTTCGGCACAAAAGTTGCTCGATGCACCCACTTTCCAATTTGGACTCTCAAAGTAGCACCATCCAGCGCCGCGGCCGCCCAGCCACTTCAACTCAACGAAAAATGATTGAATTTGGTTAATATAAATGTTTCGCGCCTCATCCAGTCTCTGACACTCAATTAATGTTATTTTCGACTCGTACATAGCAATTTTGGGCCAAAGGGAGGGTGTTCCTTAGGATACATTTGATTACTTTGTAGAATCTAGATATCAATCAATTCTCGGGCGCTCGTAATTGAATGGGAATATTTTTAGACTGTGAAGTCATATTTTCGAAATTGTTTGGGATACATTTGCGATGTTTGAAGACCTCCAGACCAATGGAATGTGCAACGATTCGAATAAATTGCGCCGCCAAAGTTGATTTTGAATTTAACGATCTGCTGTTAAGCTGGTTCAGTATTAAATGGAAATGTATCCGATAGTAGTATTTTGGCAACCATTTCGTTTAAGACATCGCAATTCCTATGCAGACAGATGTACATTTCATGGGTTTTTCATGTATATCGCTGCGTTGGTCATGATTGCTGGTCACATTCAATAACGAGTAGTGGGTACACGACTTGATGGTATCCAACTTTCTCTTTCATAGCGAGTTGGGCGTTAGATCAAATCCCAAGCGTGAGAGAATTGACGATATTCATAATTTCATAATTTCATTTCATAATACACAGTAGGTAATACAAATTTCGATTACTGATGCTAAAAATGATTTTAATAATTTCGAAATATGATTAAACTAACGTTTATTCCGGAATTCGTATGAAACGGTGTGTATGTGAATAATAATGATTTTCTGTTATTGGCCAAAACTAGTTTAGGGTTAGTTGGGCAAAAACGAATTATGTGGAATTATTAAAAACAGTAATAAGAGTATATAAATTAAATTTCATTTAATTTGACTAAATATTTTGCAAAAAATTAGCATTTTTTTATATGGCCTAAATTCAAAAATCCGTTATATGGATTGTCTCGAAAAAAACTGGGTATGTAGTTTTGTTGGAACTATTATGAATATAGTATAAATAAAGTTTAATCAAAATCGTTGGACGGACGGACAGACAGACATGGCTCAATCGACTCAGCTAGTGATTCTGAATCGATCCATATACTTTGAGGTATATGTATCGAAATTATTTCTCTATGTTACAAACTTAATGTCAAAACTTAGATACCCCTATGGGATAGGGTATAAAAAAGTATCTGTATAAGTTTGTAATCAGCAATTACTTTCATTTTGCATTATTATACCCTATCCCATAGGGGTATATTAGTTTTGATACATAGTTTGTAACATAGAGAAATAACTTAGATACATATACCTCAAAGTATGGATCGACTCAGAATCGATAGCTGAGTCGATTTAGCCATGTCTGTCCGTCCGTACGTCACCAGTTTTTGGGCCTTACATTTTTAACAACAAAGATGAAATTTGGTACACGTGCTCTTTGTTCCTCCCAGCAGAACAAGTGTAAACATTTTTGAAATCGACCCACTGCCACGCCCCCTTTTAAGAAAAACATAGTTTTTGGCCAAACCGTAAGGAACTTTGAAAAAGGGTCTGAAAAATATATTTAGAGAATCGCAATATCTATGTTTAGTCTATATAATGTTTTTTCCCACGCCCACTTTTTGAGGGCGTTTTTAGTAAAAAACGTTTTTTGGTACATTTTTAAAATATTTGAAAAAACTTTCGATGCAAGATCATTGGCTATGATAATATGAACATTTCGTCTTACATCATTTAAACCCACGCCTACTTTTTGGGGGCGTTTCTTTACAAAAACCATTTGTATACCCAAACCCATTGTGTATGCAATAGAATACGTTGTTCTTTGTCGAGCCATAAAAGATTTTTATAAACTGTAAGAACAATATCTTGTGACAACGTCATTTTCTATATTTCATTACCATTAAGCCCACAATTTGGGGATACAAATTTTAAGGATGGGATGGGATAGGGTATTAAATCATCCGCACAGTGGATTGTAGCCTTATCATATGTTTCGTCTTGTTATCAACACTCACACTTATCGTTTAGCAAGTCAAATCCGGTTGGATGAGACCAGTACCCGTACTTGGAGTACTTGGAGGTAAAAAAAAAACACAGTAAGCTCATTATACGTCAACGCAATAACCACAGGGCCACTGCACCTACTGTTTTCGAATCTGTTTGCTGTACACTAATGTCATCAAAATGTCAACACTAGAACACTTCTCACATTGATTTCCAGAAATATATTATGTTGAAATCTAGTAAGAATACCTTTCACAACTTAATTTCTATGAAGTAATTTAAATCCACATTGTTAATTGCAGAGTCATTGATAGTTCGTTTCCACGTGTAGATCCGTTGACTAGTGCCGGGTTGGCTGGCACTATTATCGTAGAAGAAATCGTAAGGATTTTCATGTGGTGTTGGTTGATTTAAAATAAAAAAGGATTCGATAACCAACCAAGTGATATATTCTCGGTAGTGCTATGATAAAGAGCAGTTCTGTAAACCCATGCCCAGCTGATGGAAATGTATGAGCTAGACAAGAGTATGACTACATAATGGAATCACCAAAAAAAAAAGCGTCTCAGATCCTTTGCTCTTCATTTCGGTCACCAATCCCCTGCTTGAGATAAAAGTTAGGGAATCCACAGTCCATTACTAATTCTTTGCTGACAATGAAGCAATTATAAGTCAGGATCAAAGATCCATGAAAAAAGCTCTGGATTATGGTTTGATGGGTTGTAGGGGATGAGCATCGAATTATGCTGTATGTTTTCTGTTCCACTCCAAATGTGCAATATATTTTTTTTAACCTGAAAAAATATGGTTGTTGGGAAAAGAAATTACTTGTTTTCTGGAACTTCACCTTTCATTTGTCCATGTTCCATTAAATTCGGTTTTAAAAGAACACCATAAACGGTATTACAGTAATGGTGTAGCCTAATCACGGATAGTTAAATTTTAAGGGCCGATGTTAAATGTGAACCACACCTAAACGTCAAGGTTTTTTCTGCATTTCATAAGATATTTCTCAATTTCAGACTAACTCAATTTGAACCATGGAAAGATTATTATGAAAATGGGCGTTCAAATCAAATCGTGATTTTTTCGGTCTTGCAAAAATTTGAGCAAACCGGGTGTGTAGGAGATTTGAAAACACCAGTGCATGATCTACAGCTCGTACTGCAGAAAATATTGCTGCTGTTCGCGATAGTGTGACTGAAGAGCCGTCCACCTCAACTCGTCGTCGTGCCCAACAATTGCACCTCTCACACTTGTCGTTGATAAACATTATGCATAAAGACTTGCATTTACAGGCTTACAAGGTCCAATTGCCTCAAGCGTGACTTGGGCGAATGATAATCCAAGAGTGATTGTCGAATAACCAATGCACCCACAAAGAGTGCCCATAAACCGCACCAAACGGTTTATGGGCTGGCGGCATCACCGGGCCGTATTTTTTTCCAAAATGAGGCTGATCAGGCAGTTACTGTGAATGGTTTTCGCTATCTATGAGATGATAACGAACTTTTTATGGCCCGAATAGGAAGATATGGATGTGGACGATATGTGGTTTCAACAGGACAGTGCCACTTGCCACACGAAACAATGGCTCTTTTGCGCGACAAATTCAATGGCTGTGTTATCTCACATGGTGGTGATGTCAATTGGCCGCCAAGATCATGTGATTTGACACCGTTGGACTTCTTTCTTTGGGGTTATTTGAAAGGAAAGGTGTACGTCTATAAGCCAGCAACAATTCAAGAGCTAAAGGATGAGATCATTCGGCACATTAACGGCATAGAACCTCAATTATGCCTCAGCGTCATCGAAAATTTGGAGATATACATAATTGAACCATACCAATATTATCATAACATAAGGAAATGACAATAATTTCCTAAATAATTTGTGTTTTATTCAAAATCAACATCGGCCCTTAAAATTAAACCACCCTTTATAAAAGTAATTTTCAAATGGGTAAAAAATAAATAGATGGGATCTATGGTCAATTGGAAAGCATGCTTTGATGTAAACATCAATCAACCATCAAAAAATTATATCCAAAGAATATTGGGTGACAACTTTTGCCCCACCTCCTATAAATTTAGCAGCAGTAGACAAGTAGAAAAGTATTCCGTAATAGTTACAGTGCATATCATAGAACTTAATTTATTCGATATTTGAAGAACAAAAATTAGGTCTATATGGTATTAATTTCACTTCTAATATCAAGATATACTCTCAATGTCAACCAACTCTCCTAATCTAATGGAATATTAAGTGACACACTTGTTAATCTCCATCTGACATTTCAAATATCCCAAACGAGCATCTTTCCACGTGCCTAGTTGAATTTAAATTATGCCATGTTAAATAATACCCATCGTATCCAACGTCACGAGCCTCAAAAACCAATAAAATTGTCCAACTTTTTAATTTCGCATAACTCTTAACCCCCACCAACAACCCACTTTGCATGGCTTTTAACAAAACCTTGTTCCAGAACATGGCTGCTGTGTGATATGATGAGCTTTTCTATTACCTATCCCCTTAATATTGACGACATGGGCGGTGCGTAACTATTTCATAATAAAATTTGTATGCATAACTCAATCAAGATTCGTCCTTTCCAACCCCCATACCACGATTTTGTTAAGACTTAACGTAGTTTGCTATTTTCTCTCACCCGCAGTACGATAACCTCCTAGTTGATGACCCCATTCCTTACGCCCATGCCGACGACGACGATGATGAAGACGACAACGATGATGATAGCGGCGAGGACGATGGAATCAAAGATATTCCTAATATTTTGGATGACTATGGCGATGATGACATCCTCGATAGCAGTGGCCAATACGATGACGATGATGATGACGATGACGACGACGATGACATGGACGACAGTAGCTATGATAATGGATTTACTGACTTTGCTTTGACAAAGACCGAAAGGTGTGTATATATTGGACTGAATTTGTTTTCTCGAAAGGTCAAAAGCGCCCCACATAACACATATCCTTCTCCCCCATCTTTCTTTAGGAAAGCTCGATCGATACCATCGGCCTCGAATGGAATTCCAATCTACCAGGATTCATATGCACTAAAAAGGAATCGCACTGGAGGACCTGATGATGAACGCATCGAACAGCATTTGCTGGGGAACAAAAGTCCAACACCCACCTTGCGGTACGATTGGAGTGAGAAATCGTAATTAACAAACAAAACTTTTCAATACTATATGCTATAGTCCTTAGTCTAGTAGTGTGTAGTAGAGTCAATGTTGAAAGCGATTTGCCGAGAGCTTGAGGAATACTTTAAATTTTATTTTGTGTGTGTGGTTTTCTTTTTTGTGCATATATAGGCCAAGACCAGCAACTACAGCGAGTTCTGTGCTGCAGGGACGCGATAGATATCGCAGTGCGCCAGGCAATATGCTGCGATCGATGAACCCTCCGCCTAGACATAGAGTTCATCGCAGGATGAGGAACCAGCGACTGTTACGTCCATTGTTGAAAAGTGGTAAAACTCGAGGTAAATCTTCGGGAATGCGGACACAAAATTCGCTAATTTTCTTATTTGCTTATTTCTCTGTACAGGAAAACCGCAAGCGATGACAATTCTGCCCTTCCAGCGGCTCACAGCGGTGCATTATCATTTGAATAACACTATTTCGGGCAGACGGGTTTTACATCCAGGTATATGAATATTTAATTAGCAAGGATATAATTTCACTTTGATCTTTTATAAAGGGGACTACTTTGACATCAAATCAATTTAAAGGTTGAGCTAGGTTAGGCTATTTAAATTAGTAAGAACGTGTTCATTCCGTCTATTTTGTATGTTCCCTACTTACTGTTTACTTAGCAGGATTCCCTTACTCTTTAAGATTCATTCTATTCTTGATTCTCTAAACTAAGCGCTGGAATTTGAAGATCATCATGGCTATATCATCATGGTTAATATGCATAATGTGGTTGAGTCGATGCATTTGACATATATTTAGCATTTAGCATGAAGTTAAAGAAATTACAAGATAATTCATCTCCTTTAATCACCTTATCTTAATCAAGTAATTATTAAGTTGATTAAGTTAATTAATGTAACTGTCTTTAGTTGTGTAATTCAAGTTGGTTGAGATCGATTTCTACTTGCACAATCAAAAATTCTGTGGGTTGGAGATTTGTATTCATTAGTTCCCCATGTTTAAGTCATCTTAAGCGTACAATTTATTTTTTGCGTCAAACACTCCCACTTTTAGAATGTCAAATCCGGTTGGATGAGACTAGTTTCCGATGGTTACCACTGAAAGATAAAAATACTGGAACATCACTGGAAAGTGATGATTATTCACTGGAAAATCGTATTTTTCCAGGAGTTGGCTTAGAATTTGGTCGACACTACGTGCTGATAGGTGTGTTGGGAATTCGAAGGATCTTATATTAAATCTTATACTAAAGAAACACATTCCCTCACCCTCATCTGCTGTCACCAAGATTTTACAAAGGTGATGATTTCCCTATTAAAATGCTCTACACTTGGTGTTCGGCCCGTGGATGCTGAGAGTCCGGGTTGGCAAGCCTTAGCAATGCCACAATCCACTTAATTTTTGCTCTCTTGTTACATCTAAATATAATTCTCTGCCTGTCTTTGACTATACTCGATTCAACATAAATTGGCAGTACAGGGATGATAGGGATGTTTGCCTCTCATTCGCATTCTTTTGTTTCCCGTATGTTGTTATCCTAACAACAGCTCTTACAGGGCTTTCGTAGTATGCATTTAAAATGAGCAAAAAATTTATTTATATAAAAATGAAAAAAATATTATATAGGGCTACCATCCATTTGTTTAGATTGATATTTTCATTTAATTTGTTTTATTTATAAACGAGTGGTGAGTGCACGACTGGGTCTTAAGCAACTTTTTTCTTTCACAGCGAGTTGGGCGTTAGATCAAAATGCCAAGCCTGCGAGAATTTGACGATTTGCACAGTTTGGCCAAAATACACAATAATATTCATTTTGATTATTGATGCTTAAAATTTTATAAATAATGTCGAAATGTGAATATTTATTCCGGAATTTAATGATATCGGTGCCTATGTGAATAAAAATGATTTTCCGTTATTGGCAACTGAAAAACTAGAGTTTGGGGGTAATTGCGCAAAAACTAATTTTGTGAAATCCTTGCAAACAGTAATAGTAGTATATAAATTAAATTTCAATTTGAAAAAAAGTTTGCGAGAAATTTACAATTTTCTTAATACGGCCAAATGCAAAAATCCGTTATATGTATATTCTCGAACAAACTGGGCATGCATTTTTTTGGATCTAATATGTCTATAGTATATATAAAGTTAAATCAAAATTTTTAAAGCCGTTTTCGGGAAAATTGAGGCCTAAAATTACGACAAAAACAACTTGGATACGAAGTTTGAAGAAAATCGGACACACCGATGCCATTTTTCAGCGTCAACGTTGCCGATTGCTGTGTTGATAAAAGGGCTTTTATTTCTGCCAACTTAAAGTACTTATTGTGGATTGTCAGGGATCCTTTCACTTGAGCCCAAACCAATTCGATTGGGTTAAGCTCGCAGTGATAAAGAGGCCAGCGAAGCACTTTGTGTCCAGCAGCTTGGGCAATATCGTAAATGACGTAGGTTACTTAACGGTTTTTATGACGCTTGACGATGCTCAACAACTCAGCTTTAACCATATCATTTTCGAAAGAAATATTGTTTGATAGGAGCCAAATCTTTATGTCTTCATTATTTGTTGCAGTCGATGGAGCTTTATTCTTCTTTCGTTAATGATATGATGTGTTATCCAAAATAATAACAGAGTTGGGATCCAGTCGCGAAAGTGTATTCTTATACCACTTCTCGTATGCGTCAACGTTCGTGATAAGCCCCACTGCTAACAGAAACGAAACATAGGAGTCCGCCAGCTACGAAACCTGTCGAGCTTCCTATGTGCGTTATTATAAGCCTCTTACATTTTTTCCGATGTGCACGCAGCCCTGTTGACAATCCTTCGTTGAACGCTTGCCGTGGTGTTAATATGGCTGGGTCCATCCAAAGTTTGTCTCTTGTGTCTTCCTTGAGCCAAGTCTCATTATTTAAGTAGATTTTTCTGTTTTGTGCAATTGGTTTTTTAATTTCGCGTAAGTATCGCCTTCTCCATATTTTGAGGCCACTTCTTTTCAAAAGAACACTCTTTCGCTGGCAAATTTAAAACGTATTTTTTTTTTCAAAACCATATGTAGAGAAAGTCCTGCTAATTTTGGTGTTGTTTGCATTGCGTCTTACCTCCTGCAGTATTTTATCAAGCCTTACCTTATCTTAAGGAAAACAGCCTACAATATTGTAATGGAATTTTAATGTATTTTCCACATATTAAAGAAATGATCAGATCAAAACAAGATCCCCACGATAACACTCACCATTAAGAATTTTTTTGAAAGCTCCCAACCAAAAGCTCCTCAACAGAAACCCAAAAAAAAAACATATGAGAAGGCTACAATCGCTGTACCTACGGATCATTGAATACCCTATCCCATCCCATCCTTAACATTAATATTCTCAAAATGTGTGCTTTATGGCGATGAAATACAGAAAATGACATTGTCACAATATATTGCTCAAACAGTTCATCAAATCCTTTTGTGGTTCGACAAAAAACAAAGTATTTCTGTTGCTAATGCCTTGGGATGGGGTATAAAAATGGGTTTTCTGAGAAAACGCTTTGCGGATCGTTGAATACCCTATCCCATCCCATCCTAAAAATTAATATACTCAAAATGTAGGCTTTATGGTGATGAAATACAGAAAATGACATTGTCGCAACATAGCTATTGTTCAGACAGCTTATCAAAACCTTTTGTGGTTCGACTAAAAACAACGTATTTCTATTGCTAATCCATTGGGATGGGGTATACAAATGGTTTTTGTAAGAAAACGCCCCCAAAATGTGGGCGTAGGTGAAAATGATCTATAAACAAAATGTTTATTATACCATTACGGATATATTTGCATCAAAAGTTTTTTCAAACTTTTTAAAATTTGGACAAAAAAGGCATTTTTTACTAAAAACGCCCCCTAAAAGTTGGTGTGGCAAAAAACTTTAAACAGAAAAAATATAAATTTCAGGGGGGCGTGGCAGTGGGCAAATTCCAAAAGTGTTTACACATGTTCTGCTAAGAGCAGCAAAGTGCACGTGTACCAAATTTCATCCTTTTGGCTTCTAGCTCAAAATTTAAGGCCCAAAAACTGGTGGCGTACGGACGGACGGACAGACATGGCTAAATCGACTCAGCTAGCGTTTCTGAGTCGATCCACATACTTTGAGGTATATCTAGCTAAATTATTTCTCTATGTTACAAACTATGTATCCAAACTAATATACCCCTATGGGATAGGGTATAAAAACAGGAAGGGAATGCGAAATGGTAATGCAAAAGATCAACGGGATTACTTCTCTATGCAGTGTGAAGATTCGTACTAACTCATCATGGCCTGTGCTAATTCATGTACGCACTGTCCCGTTTGTGTGCTGTGCATTGGTTCTCTTTGCTGTCATTGATTGCATTGAGTGATTACGGTGCGTTTACGCGAACGCGACTGGTGTTGATGAATTATTGTTTATCAGTGCACGAGATGCGTTATTAGTTTAGTCTTTACTTTCGTATTCTCCTTCGTCGGTAACGGTTTCGGGTTTGTGGTGTCGTTTCCAATTAGTTTTTATTTGATTGCGCGCCGCGGTAATATTTTTTTTTGCGTGTGATAAGTGATTAAAGACTCTGGAATTCATGTGGCGAATTTGAATATTCAGCATTCAGAGTTAAGTGCAGTGAAGTGCAGTGGTATAGTGCAGTGAAGTGTAGTGCCAGCATCCAGCTCCAACAACAGCTCCAGATATGAAGGGTGAGCTCAAAGTACTAGTTCGAAAATTTCAAATCCACGCTATGATGTCCACAGTCCAAAAAGGAATATTAGGCGATTGGAATTGATAACAAAGAAAATCCAACGATGCGTAATTCCAAAAAAAATTGTCAACTCAAATTTTCAAGTTGGTATGTATATATGTATATATAACACTCGAACACAATTTACACAAAACTTTTAAATGTCTTTTGTTTTGATTATTTCAGATGAAATATATAATCCATTTAACTCTCGGATATGTAACACAAAGGTACTGATTCTAAAAACTCAAAGGACCAATGTTATTCCGTCTTTGTGGAATAGTTAAAATGTAACATAAAACATATGAGAAGGCTACAATCCTTTGTGCGGATTGTTGAATACCCTATCCCATCCTATCTGTAAAACAAACATCCCCAAAATTAGGACATGGAATAAAACAGAATGGGGATTAAAAATAGAAAGTGACATTGTCACAACAAATTGTACAGACAATTTATAAAATATTTATGGTTCTACAAGAAAAAGTTTTTCTCTTGCAATGTTATGGGGTAGTGTATAAAAATGTTTCTTTTATTTAAAACGCCCCCAAAAAGTGGGCGTAGGTTAGTGTGTTGTAGAACCATAAATATTTTATAAATTGTATTTTATAAATTTCTCTATTTAATCCCCATTCTGTTTTATTCCATGCCCATATTTTGGGGATATAAGTTTTACAAATGGGATGGGATAGGGTATACAACGATCCGCACAGCGGATTGTAGCCCTCTCATATGTTTTTATTGGGGGTTGAATTGCAGCAGCCACAGCCAAACAGTGCACAGTGAGATGAGCGCTGAGTAAGAGGTATGGATGTACGTCGGATGTAATAGGAATTTTCTGACGGGTAAACACTTTTTATGGGGGCTTTCTTTAATTAAATATGGAGCAAAATTATGGCGCGTTTAGTGGCTTACATATTGATTAAGCACCAATTTAAATTAAGCAAAATAATGTAATTTAGCTATATATTATAAGAAATGTAAAATATCGTAATTTAAGTTATATATAATGATGTACGATATGAAATATCATTTATTCAATTCTGTAAACTCAAGGTGAACGGACGTGTGTAAAAAAAAGTGTAAATACAAATAATTGTTGTTTCATTCATGCCTAAAAAAACCCTCTACAAAACCATTGCTAAAACATATGAGAAGGCTACAATCCGCTGTGCGGATCTGTAAAACTAAAATCCCCAAAAAAGTGGTCTTGGCTAAAAATACGATGTGGATAAAATAGAAAAAATGATATAGTGACAACAAGGTCTTCAGACTGGTTATAAAACTCTTTTACGGTTCTACAAAAGACAAGGTTTTCTCCTGCATATGTTATGAGGTAGTGTATAAAAATGGTTTTTATAAAAAAACGCACCCAAAAAGTGGGCGTGGGTTAAAATGGTATATAGACAAAATGTTCATATTAATATTTTTAATGATTCTGCATCAAAAATTTTTTCGAAAACTAAAATTTTACCGAAAACAGTTTTTTATTTGAAAACGCCCCAAAAAGTTGGCAAAAAACTTTATATAGACGTAATATAGATATACTTACTTACTTAAGTGGCGCTACAGTCCCGAATGAACCTGGGCCTCAACCAACATGCCTCTCCAATTAGCCCGGTCCTTAGCTAACTGCCTCCTGTTGCGCACTCCAAGTTGGTTGAGGTCGGTTTCCACTTGTGCGCGCCACTTAAGGCGAGGTCTTCCTCTACTGCGTCCGACGTCTGGCTGGGAATCGAAGACTCTGCGAGCCGGAGTATTGGTGTCCATTCGTTCTACATGTCCTAGCCATCTTAAACGTCCAATGCGGAGTTTTTTTACCAGGGGCATGTCGCTGTACAGCTCGTATAGTTCATGGTTGAATCTTCGTCTCCATAGCCCGTCAACGCAAACGGGACCGAAGATTTTTCGAAGAATTTTCCTCTCGAATCTACCAAGGATTTCTTCATCCGCTTTTGATACGGTCCATGCTTCAGCGCTATAGAGCAGGACTGGGATGATCAGGGTCTTATATAGGATCTCCTTAGTAGTTCGAGTGAGGGCTTTACTACCAAATTGCCTTCTTAGCCCGAAGAAACAGCGGTTGGCAAGAGTAATTCTTCGTTTAATTTCTGACGAGATGTTGTTGTCAGAGTTAATAGCGGAGCCGAGGTAGACAAAGTCCCGTACTACCTCAAAGTTATATCTGTCAATGGTGAAGTTCTGTCCAATTCGTCGATGTTGTGAGTCCTTTCGTGATGACAGCATATACTTAGTCTTACCCTCATTTACTGCTAAGATTGTATAAATATGTTGTTCGGACGTCTCCGTTATTCCACAATCACTTTTCAAATCGAACAACAATAAACCAGATCAAATCATTTCTGCAGCTAATGGCTCAGTCATCAAGGTTTTTGGTTCGAAATTTATTCGATTTTCGTAGAGTTTTCAACCATACCTTTTTGATTGCATCAGTCACTAAACCTATAATCGGAACACAAATTAAAATGTATTGTCACCGTATACGCTTCACTCATGGAATCCCCTAACTTCAATTTCCCGGTTAAACATTCAGTGGTTCACCATTATTAACGAAAAACATTTAAGACTCTTGTTTCAACGTTTGTGTGATTACGATTTACGCATCAAAGCCTCAAAATGCACTTTTGATGTTCCAACTCTACAATTCTTAGGTTCTGACATTATAAAGAATGGGATAGAACCTTCCAAAAAAAGAATAAAGGCTATCGATAATTTCCCAGAGCCAACTTCCATAAAAAGCGCCCAACAATTCATTGGTATGGTGCATTATTATCACCGTTTCATACCTCATTTGGCACGAGTACTAACTCCCATATACAATCACTTGGCTAAATAACGTTTTTACATGGCCTACTGAATGCAAGGAAGCATTCATCAAAGCAAAGCTGAAATTATCAAAAGCAACTCTTCTAAACTATCCTGAAGAAAATGCTACACAAAGCATAACAACTGACGCATCTAACACAGATGTCGGTGCAGTCCTGCAACAGTACAAAGCGGGTGGATGGGAACCCATTTCTTTCTTTAGCAAAAAGTTATCTCCAGCGCAGCTTTTGACATTTTGAATTTAGTTGAAGGCCAAGAAGTCTGCATTTTCACTGACCACGAAAACAAAACGAAGCCCAAGACAAGAACGGCAACTCGATTTTATATCGCAGTTTACAAGCGACATAAGGCATGTCAAAGGTTCTTTGAATATTGTGGCAGATACTCTTTCACGGCCAAACACTGATTCATTGGAATTAACGTTGCCAGGTATCGAATCGTTGGCGACAGCTCAACTAGCTGATAATGAACATTGAAAGAAAACATACCAATAAATTCCAAAATAAAGTTAGAGCTTGCATTATTATGTGAAACATCCACAAACAACCAACGACCATTCGTCCCAAGCATTCTTAGACATTCAGTTTTCCAAGCTATACATGCTCTATCACATCCTGGAATTCGAGCCACTCGAAAAAATATTGCTAAAATATACTTTTGGCCTTAAATGAATCACGATGCTAACAACTGGGCAAGGGAGTGTATTACATGACAAAAAGAGAAAGTTCACAAGCACACAAAGTCACCGCTTCAAAGAATTAATATTCCTCCAGGCAGATTTAACATATCCACATGGATATCATTGGACCACTTTCCCCTTAAAATGATTACAAATATATCCTAACAATAGTTGATCGTTTTTCAAGGTGGCCCGAGGCCTACCCCATCAAGGACATAAACACCGAAACAATTGCATGGACTTATGTCCAAGAACATGTTTCCCGATTTGGAGTGCCGAACACGATAACGACCGATCAAGGTACACAGTTTGAGTCCAAACTATTCAGCAAATTGACAAAATTCCTGGACTCTACTCGTATTCGCACAACCCACAAGCCAATGGAATGGTGGAATCGTTTCACCGACAGTTAAAAACTTCTATAAGGAAATAGATTGAATTAGACACAAAAACTCCCTTTAATCCTTTTAGGTATTCGGACATCCATCAAGGAAGACGTAAAACATACTCCTTCCGAACTCCTATACGGGAAAAACATATGAGTACCATTTGACTATTCCTTTTCATCCACTACCGAATCAGACGATTTTACTTTGGTTGGGAAATTGAAATCATTTTTCAAAAAAATTACCGAAACGTTACCAACCACAAGAGAAACAAAATCTCCAGTCCATATCCCACAGAATTTAAACACTTGCGACTATGTCTTCATCAGGATCGACCGAGTAAAAAAAGGTTTAGAATCTCCCGTAGGGATATAAAGTTTTACGAAGATTAAGGAAGCAATTCGTAGTTCTAAAATCTGGTAAACCAATTCGGTTGCGATTGACAGAATAAAACCAATAAATAATAACAACAACATGTCAAACGCCAACGCAATCGCTTCCGTGTGGTTTAAAAAACCTGTTCGCTTTGCCGGGAAGTGGGTGATGTAGTGGCTTACATATTGATTAAGCGCCAATTTAAATTAAGCAAAATAATGTAATTTAGCTATTTATATGAAATGTAAAATGTCGTAATTTAAGTTATATAACGATGTACAATATGAAATATAATTCATTCAATTCTGTAAACTCAAGGTGAACGGACGTGTGTAAAAAAGTGTAAATACAAATAATTGTTGTTTCAATCATCCCTAAAAAGTAACAATAATAGCGCGCAACTGATTTTGAAAAATCCTTCACCATAAGAAGTGTACTGCCAATTTGTGAAGAACAGAGTATAAATTGTCATTGTCGTTTTATAGAGGTTTTTATACCCTATCCCATAAGGGCAGATATATTAGTTTTGATACATAGAGAAATAATTTAGCTACATATACCTCAAAGTATATGGATCGACTCAGAATCGCTAGCTGAGTCGATTTAGCCATGTCTGTCCGTCCGTACGTCACCAGTTTTTGGGCCTTAAATTTTGAGCTGGAAGGTTGAAATTTGGTACACGTTCTCTTTGTTGCTCCCAGCATAACAAGTGTAAACATTTTTGGAATCTGCCCACTGCCACTGCCCTTATAAGAAAAATGTAGTTTTTGGCCAAACCGTCAACAATATGGAAAAAGTTTCTGAATAACATATTTAGAAAATCGCAATATCTATGTTTCGTCTATATATAAAGTTTTTTGTCACGCCCACTTTTTGGGGACGTTTTTAGAAAAAAAACATTTTTATACACTACCTGATAACATATACAGAGAAAAACCTTTTTTCTGTAGAACCATAAAAGTGTTTTATAAACTGTTTTGTTGTGACAACGTTATTTTCTGTTTTATTGCATGTTCACATTTTTGGGATAATAGTTTTATAGATGGGAAGGGATATAGTATTCAACGATTCGCATAGCGGATTGTAGCCTTCTTAAATGTTTCTACTTTAGTTTCAGCTGGATGTGCTTCTTTTATAGAAAAGACAAATGTTGACCTTGTCGCTAGATTCTTCGATTTTTCGAGCTTTTAGGCAGGGGGTTCTATTTCTTCCTGTACAGGCTTTTATTTTCTTTCCTTCTCTGGGCTCGATAAACGCACGGCACTGGTTTTACGTTGTAGAGCATTGATATGTTCTCCTTCTTCAAATATCTTTGGTACTTACAAATTTCATCAGTGGTGAATTCGGTTACGTACTTGTTGATATCAGTGGAGCTGGAGAGCCAGGACAGAGCGGGAAATTTCCCACTCAGTTCTTTTTTATAGATCGTTGAATAACATGCTGCTGAAAAGTCATTTAGTCGGAAGCCATTATCTGTTGACCTTTTGAGTGTTCCAACTCATCCCAAGAAGATGGTTTCCTTTCCGATTTTCTCATTGAAGTCTTCCAGTACAATTTTTACATCATCTTTCGGGAAAGTTTCTCCTGGCAGGAGGTCGTAAAATTGTTCCAATACATATAGTGTTATTTCATCTTTCGAAGGAATCTAAATGTTTCGCTTTTATATCGAAGTTAACCAAAGTTTATCCCTTTGTGTTTCAAATTAAACATAAAATTTCCAATTTTAAATTTACTCTTTGTCACTTACAGATCACATGAAATTACCGCACGATGGCGATGTCTACATTGGAGCACCACATCCATGGGCCAGAACCCTAGGAATGGACAAGGCATTCGAATTGAATCATGGCGTGTTAACTGTCAAAGAGGCTGGCCTATATTTTATTTACGCACAGATTTACTATGACAATCGTTTTGATCGCAATGGTTTTGTGATATACCACAATGTCCATCCATTCCTGCAGTGTGCCTTGTTTGTACCAACGAACATCAACAAGAGCAACACCTGCTATACGAGTGGTGTCATCTTTGTGGAAAGCAACGATGAGTTGCACCTGCGCGATATCCATCAAGATCGCGAAGTGATGCTGACAAACGCTAAAAGCTTCTTTGGTATCATCAAACTGGGTGAGATATGAGAAGATCTTGAATTTTGATGAGGCCAGTTGGTATGGATCATTAACAGACCAGTAAATTTTTATTTTATAAGAGACAAAAAAATGTAATCTCATCTCAATTCTAGAATACCATGTATGTAAACGAGCAAAATAAGATTTAGTTTATTAAATATTTTGCAGCCATATGAATCAATTTATTAATTTAACAAAAAAAATTAATTATATTAAAAGAATGTAATTATGTTTTGTTAGCCAGTAAGTTTAAAAATTAAGAGTTAATCTTAAATAGAGATACTTTTATGTTTATTTTATTTCTTTTTTAAAATGCAAGCTATGTAACTATGTGTATATATTTATTTTGTAAATATTTGGTTTTATATTTAATAAACACAAAAAGGATACTTATGGCATATGTAGATAAACATGTGTTAGAGGGATCATTTTTAAAAGACTGTCTGTTAAAGATTCCATTAGTCGGCAAGTTAAGTAAGATTAGGGTGTCTATTACCCTTCGATAAGAAAGGGGAGATAATTCAATCAAACAACACAACAAGTTATCTTTAAAAGAAATGTTCCAGAAACGCTAAGTAAGACTAACATCTGTATGAATATTAGCATAACCTAATCATCGGTTGAAATTTAAATGATAAGGTACGGAATAGCTAGGGTCAGGTTCAATCACAAGATTTTACCCAGTTCTTTGGTGGTTAAACAACAAGAAGACAATGAGTGGTTTTAGAAATGTATCTTTCAGATTGAAATAATGGTTAGGTATACAGGATGTGGCCACAGTATTTTTTGGCCAAACCATTAAGAATTTTAAAAAAAGTGTCTGGGCAGCATATTTGGAGAATCGCAATATCTATATTGCGTCAATATAATTTTTTTTGCCACGCCCCACTGGGGCGTTTTTAGTAAAAAAACGTTTTTTGGTCAAATTTTATTTTTTGATGCACAATCATTAGTAGTATGAATATTTCGTCCTTAGACCACTTTAACCATTTGTATGCCCTACCCCAAGGCATATGCAATAGAAAAACGTTGTTTTTTGTCGAACCATAAAAGATTCTGATAAACCGTAACAACGTCATTTTCTATACTTTATGGCCATAAAGACCACATTTTGGGGATATTAATTTTAGGGATGGGATGGGATAGGGTATTAAACGATCCGCACAGCGGATTGTAGCGTTCTCATATGTCTGCATCTGTTTTTGACAGCCACATGCCAATTTCTCTCCGATGGTCTCCGACATTTATTCGTCGCATAAATATTTGTTAGTGCATAAAATGTAAGCAATAAAATATTTTTTTTAAATTTTCTTGTTGAAAAATGGTGTTTAAGATAAAATTCGAATGAAAAAACAAGCAGCAAATAATATGAGCGCTTGGTTGAGTTAAATTTTGGAATTTCACCAAGAGCAGGAGAACACCAAAGAGGTTGCTGATTTTTGCTGATGTCAAATGAATGCGATAACTTCTGAAAACGGATACTGTGAACCATAATTCAGTCTCCGATTGGATTTGAGTTGCGTAGAAAATTATTCTCCGAATAGATACCATGATAGGGCCGAATGTCATTTTCTTTTGGGATATTAGTTTTATAGATTGGATGGGATAGGGTATTCAACGATCCGCACAGCGGATTGTAGTCTTCTCATATTTTTATACCCTATACCATAGGGCTATATTAGTTTTGATACATAGTTTGTAACATAGAGAAATAATTTAGCTAGATATACCTTGTTGCGATTGCACATTGGCAACGCTTGTTTACATAAAAATAATGCGAATTCCCTGGAAGATGATAATCTTCGGAAATCACATTTTCTGTCAGAGTGTGGACCAGACCTCGTTGACCTCTACGCAGAAATGTTTTCGAAACAGAGGACGTAAGTACACACACTTTTAAAGAACTCACGGAAAATTCCTCCGCACAAAAATGTGTCCTAGTCTTGAGAGGAGTAGCAAGGAGCTGCGCTTTTGTGTGTTATAAAGAAGGTTGCCGTCATTCATACGCAGATATGATGATAAGAGACATGATAGTGTTTCACACTCCTCACGATGCAGTCCGCAATGCAGATACTCAAAAAAAAGAATCCTACATGGAAGAGATTGAAAACATTGCCATGGCTTATGAGTCCACCCGACTTGCTAGTGAAATCCTAAAAGACAAAGGAAAGTGCATTTCCTCTGCTGAGGTAAACTTAGTCAATGCAACTCACAAATTCAAAAGGACATAATATGAAAGCCAACCAAGAAAGTCTTGTCCAAGTTGTAACCACGATCGCAACGATTTTCGTCATTTGGATTCAGTGTGTGACCTCTGCAGTAAGAAGGGTGACATCGAAAGCGTATGTTTGTCAGCAGCACAGCGATCCAATGGTGGGACTTCATTCAAGAAGAAAAGTCAGAATTATAGGCGGGCAAAGTAACGTGGTCGCGTTGTATAGAAACAAAGTGAAGACAATCGAAGAAGAGAAAAGGAATCAGCGCATTCCATTCATCAGTTGGTGGAAGAAACATCAGAGAGTAAAAAAGTTGAGAAGAAAGCACTCATTTCAATACCAGAGGAAGTGACGTCAGCTTGGGTATTAGAGCGCAGGAGTCGTAAAATGTTTATACGGTTAGACATTAACAAAATCGAAACTACTTTTCAGGTGTATACAGGGGCGACACCATCACTAATAGGTCTTCAGAGCTTTCGAGAACTCAATAATCTAAAGCTGGTACCCACAAATCGCACTCTCAAGGCATATGGTGATATGTCCGGCGTGACGAGAGGAGACACCTATATTTACATGTGGTTGACAGTACAAGTGCTTCAAACAATCATGGGCCTCGACTGGTTTGAAGCGTTTCAGTTTGAGGTTAAGTATCCAAATGAGGAGAGCATTTTACAGTTGGCAGATGGATCTCGTGATCAGCTCGCAGCCGAGGCACATGCTCTTTGTGCAGAATACAAAACTGTGTTCACATCCGAACTTGGCTGTAGCAAACATATTACTGCCCACCTTACGATGATATCTGGCAGTCGTCCGCGGTATTTTAAGTACCGACCAGTACCTTTTGCTCAACAAGCTGCTGTTAAAAAAGAAATTGAGAGGTTAACGAGTTTGCATATTTTGCGAGCCGTTGAGACTACTCAGTGGGCAGCCCCCACTGTAGTTGTCAAAAAGCAGAACGGAGATATTCGACTTTGTGGTGATTTCAAGGTCACCATAAATCCTCAACTGGAAATTCTCTTCTTCAAGGAGGCCTGTTTTTCACTAAAGACGATCTATCCGATGCTTACCTCCAGAATCCACTGGATGATGAATCCAAGCGCCTGCGTGTCATCAATACAAATCTTAGATTGTTTGAGATGTCGCCTGAAGAGTACATGTTTGCTGAGGCTGAGATCGAATATTTAGGGCACTTACTTGATGAAAAAGGAATAAGACCCTCAGAAACCCGATTAAAGGCTATCAACAATTTACCAAATCCGCAAAACCTCAAGGAGTTAGAGGAATTTTAAGGCATTTTAAAGTAAAATTACTACAATCATTTTTTCCCTAATTTTACACAGTTACCGGCACCGCTTAATAAGCTCAGGTCCAAAGAAACACCTTTCGTTTGGGCCATATGCAGCAAAAATCGTTCGATGATTTTAAAGGGAAAATCATAAAGATCTCTACCTTGGTTCATTATCAATATGCCGTGCCTCTTTCTCTAGCGACGGACGCCTCATCGTATGGCATTGGAGCAGTGATTTCTCATCATTATCCCGATGGTACGGAGAAACCAATCGCATTTGCGTCCAAAACGCTAACTGAAACACAAAAAGGGTATAGCCAGATAGAGAAAGAGGCACTGTCATTCATTTATGGTGTAAAGAAGTTCCACCAATATCTTTACGGCCGACAGTTCGAGTTAATTACGGACCATAAACCTTTGGTCACAATTTTAAGCCCAAATAATAAACAACCTATTATGAACACTCATCGCCTGCAGAGGTGGGCCATTACACTTATGAGTTACATACACTAACACCATCCGCTACAGGCCTACAAAATTGCATGGAAATGCCGACTGTTTGTCGCGCTTACCACATGGACCAGAGGAGGAGTTCGATAAGTCAAATGAAAAGAAAGTTCATCTCATAGACAACGTGCTGGAGAATTTTCCAGTTATTGTGACCGACAGCGCTGAGGAATCAAAGAGTGATGAGTTAATCAAAAAGGTCATGTGGCATGTTCAGCATGGTTGGCCAAATTTCATCCCGTCTTCTGAAACCGAGCTACTTCCGTTTTTCAATAGAAAGTTCTGCGTACTAATGTTCTTCTTTTTCAGAGAGCAAATGTTTGTAGAGTAGTAATACCTAATACTTTACAACAAAGAGTATTGCAGATGATTCATCACGGACATTGGGGCATGACTAGAATGAAGCAGATTTCGAGGCGATACTGCTGGTGGCCTGGTATCGATGAGCAGATACAGATGACCGTGAAGGAGTGCCGTGCATGTCAACTGAATGCCAGCAATTCACTCGGGAATATTCTAGCTGGCCTGCTACTGCCGAGGCTTAGGAACGATTGCACGTGGATTTTGCGGGTCCATTTAAGAAGAGTATGTGGCTTATCGTGGTCGACTCCAATTCCACGTTTCCTTTTGTGATTAAGATGCTATCAACTACGTCACTTGCAACCACACATGCGTTGCAATCTATTTTCTCATTGGAGGGTTCGCCAAAGACGTTGGTTTCCTATAATGGTCTAATCTAATGGCGCAGGGGAGCGTAAAGTACGCACTTTCAAGACGTCTCTATCTAAGATATTAGAAGATTCAGCTCAAGATGATGATGCTTTAGCTATTTTCTTGGCGACATATCGTTCGACACCAAACAGTTCAGGCATTTCATCAGCTGAAAAGCTGCTGGTCGAATCCATCGAACAGTTCTAGCGGCCATGGTACCAGAAACTCCGAATGGCATGAAACCCTGTAAGAATAAAACTAAATTCTCGCCTCAACAGCAGGTATATTTTCGTCAATACCTAAAGAAAGAGAAGTGGATACCTGGTGTTATCTTGAAGATACTAGGTCGGAAGATGTACATCGTGCAGGCTCAAAGTCGAAATTATAGAAGGCACCAGAATCAACTTCGTATTCGAGATAATTTTAAGGCATCACAATGCACGTATGATGGAGCAGTCGATGCACATTTTTCACTAAAATCTAATAAACATTCTCAAAATCAAATTACAGAACATAACCATGTACCATCTACAAATGACTCATTGATTGTGGAGAGTCCTACGGCTGCAAGCCCTGTAAATTTAGTTTCTCCATCATCGGCTACTCAGGCGTCTACAAGTCAAAGAGTGCTCCCCTGCTATATTAAGTTTTTTGCCATATAAAAAAAACTAATATAAAAACCATATATTTATACCCTATCCCATACCTACATATACCTCAAAGTATATAGATCGTCTCAGAATCGATGGCTGAGTCGATTTAGCCATGTCTGTAGGTCCGTCTGTCTGTCCGTACTTCCGTCCGTCCGTACGTCACCGGTTTTTGGGCCTTAAGTTTAGAGCTACACGTGCTCTTTGTTGCTCCCAGCAGAACAAGTGTAAATTTTTTTGAAATCCGCCCACGCCCCCTTTTAAGAAAAACGTAGTTTTTAGCCAAACCGTAAGGAATTTTAAAAAAAGTGACTGAGAATCGTAGTTAGACAATCGTAATATCTATATTTCGTCAATATAAAGTTTTTCGCCACGCCCACTTTTTGGGGGCGGTTTTGATAAAAAAACGTTTTTTGGCCAAATTTTAAACATTTCGAAAAAAATTGTTTATGCAGAATCATTAGTAATATTAATATGAACATTTCGTCCATAGACCATTTAAGCCCACGCCCTTTTTTGTGGGCGTTTTCTTACAAAAACCGTTTGTATACCTTACCCCATAGCATAGGCAGGAGAAAAACGATGTTTCTTTTCAAACATTTTTGTCAAACATTTTCTATATTATAGGCCCATAAAGCCCACTTTTTGTAGTATTCATTTTAAGCATGGGATGGGATAGGGTATTCAACGATCCGCACAGCGGATTGTAGCCTTCTCATATGTGTATACCCTATCCAATAGGGTAAAGACCACATTTTGGGGATATTAATTTAAGGATGGTATGGGATAGGGTATTAAACGATCCGCACAGCGGATTGGAGCCTTCTCATATGTTTATACCCTATCCCATAGGGGTATATTAGTTTTGATACATAGTTTGTAACATAGAGAAATAATTTTGCTACATATACCTCAAAATATATGGATCGACTCAGAATCGCTAGCTGAGTCGAATTAGCCATGTATGTCTGTCTGTCCGTCCGTCCGTCCGTCCGTCTGTCTGTTCGTCACCGATTTTTGGGCCTTGAATTTTGAGCTAGGATAATGAAATTTGGTATATAGGATCCTTGTCCGAGTCACCAGAACAAGTGTGTTTCGCGAGGAAAAAACTTGTTAGAACTTTATTGGCAAAAAAAAGAAATAATTTAAACGAAAATTAATGTAGAGATAAATGCACTGCCTTTATTGGTATCTACTTGGTTCGGTGGTCAGATTAGAAGTGTCCAACTGGCTTTGACTTGCCCTCAACGAAACCCTATACACGCAGTTATTCCATTCCATCCAACAAATGGGTCAACGGTGCAGTACGTTGCGTGATGAATAGGTCAAGGACAGATGAAAGTGCATTAAGATGATGCAGGTGGAGGACCCACGCAGTTTTTGACAATCCGTGTGCCTAAATTTATGCAATGCTTTTGTTGCACTGCAACATCCTGCCGGGCCGCAGAGAGATCAGTTCGATGGCCGTCCATTCTGTATGTAATCTTCCGGTTCTGGTTTCCTGTTCATCTGGTTGTAGATCCTTATACAGTTGCTCATTGCGGTGGATACATGAAAAGTAGAAAACAGTAGTAAGTGGTGTGTGGCAATATTGTATTATTTATCATTTTAAGATTAGCTTAATTCATTATGTGTATAATATTATAAAATTGTATTTATAAATTGGTCTGATATTAAATGTGTGTGTGTATCTTGTTTATACCCTATCCCATAGGGGTATATTAGTTTTGATACATAGTTTGTAACATAGAGAAATAATTTAGCTACATATACCTCAAAGTATATGGATCGTCTCAGAATCGATAGCTGAGTCGATTTAGCCATGTCTGTCCGTCCGTCCGTCCGTCCGTCCGTCCGTACGTCACCAGTTTTTGGGCCTTAAATTTTGAGCTAGAAGGATGAAATTTGGTACACGTGCTCTTTGTTGCTCCCAGCAGAAAAAGTGTAAAAAAATTTGAAATCCGCCCACTGCCACGCCCCCTTTTTAGAAAAACGTATTTTTTGGCCAAACCATAAGGAATTTTGAAAAACTTTCTGAACAACATATTTAGACAATCTGAATATCTGTATTTCGTTCATATAAAGTTTTTTGCCACGCCCACTTTTTGGGGGCGTTTTTAATAAAAAACGTTTTTCGGTCAAATTTTAAAATTTTCGAAAAAACTTTTGATGCAGAATCATTAGTAGTATAAATATGAACATTTCGTCAATAGACTATTTCAACCCACGCCCACTTTTTGGGGGCGTTTTTATATAAAAACCATTTTTATACACTACCCCATAACATATGCAGGAGAAAACCTTGTCTTTTGTAGAACCGTCTAAGTTTTTTGTAAACAGTCTGAACAATTTGTTGTCACCATGTCATTTTCTTTATTTTACCCACATCGTGTTTTTAGCCATGTCCATGGGGATTTTAGTTTTACAGATAGGATGGGATAGGGTATTCAACGATCCGCACAGTGGATTGTAGCCTTCTCATATGTTTTTATCTTTTATTCGTTTATCATTGGCAGTAGGCAAAGTTTTGCTATGGGACGCTTCAATGTTGAAGTGGCTGTCTTTATTTTGACAACGCGAACCCTTCCGTCATTTCCTGGATGTGTTTCTTCGATTCGACCAAGTTTCCACAACGTTGGAGGAGTTTGCTCGTCCGGGATAAGCACAAGATCACCTATCTTTAGCTCATGATTTGATGTTAACCACTTCGTGCGTTGTTGAAGGCGTACGAGGTACTCTGACTTCCATTTTTGCCAGAAATCTTGTTGAATTTTCTGCATTAACTGCCATCTGTCCAGGTGGCTTATCTTGACCCGCGATAATTCCTTTTCTGGTACGGTATTGATAGGTGCGCCAATAAGAAAATGTCCTGGAGTAAGGATTGATAGGTCATCTACATCTTCAGTGACCGGATAGAGAGGTCTTGAGTTCAAACAAGCCTCGACTCGGGTTAATACTGTAGCATATTCTTCGAACGTCAGGCTGTAGTGTCTAATGATTCTTTTCAAATGATGTTTCATCGATTTGACACCTGCCTCGCAAATGGAATGGTGGGGTTGCTCTTGCTCCATTATCCTATCTGCTCCTTTGAAATTAGTTCCGCAGTCACTATTTATATAGTGTGCAAATCCCCCGACGAGCAGTGAATCGCTTAAAAGCTGCAAGAAATGCTGATGTGCCGTAATCGCTTACAAGCTGGGTATGAACTGCCTTTGTGCAAAAGCAGATAAAAATCGCTATGTACGCTTTACTGATTTTGTTGCACCGACCTTTCCACGCTTTAAACTGTACTGGGCCGGCGTAATCAACTCCAGCTGTTTGGAACGGCCGAGCCTGGTTGACTCTATGTACAGGTAGATTTGCCATCTTTTGCTGCATCTGAGTAGCTTTATACCTGTAACATTTAAGACACCTATGAATACAGCTCTTAACGTTTGTTTTTAAGTTGAATATCCAATATTCACTTCGTAGCGTAGCCATAATTAGCTGCTGGCCTCCATGACATGTTCTCATATGACCGTCGTGAATTATTAGTGTAGTTAGTTTGTTTTGTGAAGGCAAAATAACTGGATGACGCTGTGAATACGGCAGATTCGCATTTTCTAATCTGCCTCCAACGCGAAGAATCCCCTTTTCGTCTATCATAGGTGAGAGCCTTTCCAATTTACTACCTTTGGCAACAGTTTCGTTATTCGATATTCTTTTGATATCTTCGGCGAAAAATACTTGCTGAACGATAGTTATGAGCCTCATCCGGGCCAAATCGATTTCTTCTACCGAAAGTGGACCAGACCGCGGCGCCGACCTGTTGGAGATATAGTTAAAAATGAACCGCATGCAATACGCGGTAACTCTTACTAGTCGCTGTAGGGTAGAAGATTTGTTTAAAATTTCATTCTTGTCGAATGTGGTGAAATGACTGCATATATGGAAAACGTTTTTTATTTTTAAGGTTGTTTCGATAAAATGATTGTTATTTCTTAACACTTCTGAGGTTTTCATTTCCAGCTCAGTTGTTGGTGTAATCGTCGAAGGATAGCTGTTCTCATCAAATGTCTGTAAGAGTTGTGGCCCATGCCACCATTGTTGATTAGTGGATAGATCCCTTGGTGAGATACCTCTAGAAGCTATGTCTGCTGGATTGTCCTTGGACGGAATATAGTTCCAGCAATTGGGATCGGTTAACTCATGGATCTCGGAAACTCTATTGGCAACAAAAGTAGTTCGCGTATGCGGAGCTGATTTGATCCATGCAAGCGTTATTTGCGAATCACACCAAGCATACAATTTGACATTTCCGAGCTCCATTGTTTTTAATGTCTGCACCAACAATTGCGCAAGCAGTAGAGCTCCACATAATTCTAGCCGCGCCAATGATTTCTTTTTCAGCGGTGCCACTCTGGTTTTTGACAGAAGAAGATTAGTCCTTACTGAATCTTCCTTTACAACACGAACATAGATTGCTGCGGCGTAAGCTTTTTCAGATGCATCGCAAAAACCATGGATTTCGAGATACGCCCTTCGAGTGATATGTAACCATCGAGGAATTTCGAGGGCATTGACAGCGTTAAGTTCAATCTTGAGATTATGCCAAGCCAATGTTATTGACTCAGGAAGTTCACTGTCCCAAGTTTGCTCCTGTTTCCGAATTTCTTGCATAAGAATTTTACCTATTATCACACAAGGTGAAATCCACCCCATTGGGTCGTAAAACGAGCAATATCTGATAGGATTGTTCTTTTGGTGGTCCTCTTCTGATCTGAAAGATTAACCTTAAATTTGAAAATATCTTTTCCCGGATACCATTGTATTCCAAGGGCCTTGACCGCATTTCCTTCATCAAATGAAAGAGGTAGTTGTATTTCTCTTTCTTCAGCTGGTATGCCCGCTAACAACCGCTCGCTATTACTCGCCCATTTTCTTAAGAGAAAACCGCCACGGCTCAACATTCTGGTAAGCTGGTGTTGCATTTCCATAGTTTCCTCCACTGAGTCCGCGCCGTGAATAACGTCATCAACGTAGAAGTTCTTCATTGCAATTTTCGATGCGATTGAATGATCGTCTCGTTCATCAGAAGCTAGTTGCTGGAGGGTTCGAATTGCTAGGTATGGCGCTGAGGTAGTACCGAACGTGACCGTGTTTAAGCGGTATGCCTTTACTTCTTCACAATCCTTCTCTCTCCATAAAACTAGGTGGTACATAGAGTCTTGATGCGCAATCCAAATCTGCCTATACATTTTTGAAATGTCTGCTACGAACCCTATCTTATGCTTCCGTAAACGGGCGACATGATCGATTATGTCATCCTGCAACCGTGGGCCAGCTAACAAATGATCATTTAGAGAGGTGCCGTCTGAAGTTTTACATGAGGCATCAAAAACAATACGCATCTTCGTGGTAGAACTTGCTTCCTTTATAACTGCGTGGTGTGGTACAAAGTAGTGATTGTTTTGTATGGACCTAAGGTTTATCTCTGTCATATGACCTAGCTCCTTGTATTCATCAATTACCCTTTTGTATTCTTTGTGAAAGATTTTATTGGATTTGAATTTTTTCTCCAATTGCAAGAACCTTGCTAATGCGGAATTGTGAGATAAGCCTAATGCAGGTGGTGTTCCCTCTTTAAATGGAAGATGGACTATATATCTCCCATTGGTTTGTCGCTGGTGCGTTCTGCAGAAGTGATTTTCACACTGTTGTTCTTCTGGAGATAGCAATTTCCTTTGGTTTCTTTTCTCGATTTCCCAAAATTATTTAAAATAGTGTCTAACTCAACATGTTCAGTGAGCATGTGCAAGGATGTTATAGTTGATTGGTTGTTAAAAATGCCCCCAGAAAGTACCCATCCCAGCTCAGTTCGTTGTGCCATGGGAGTGCCAGGTGCTCCTTTCGCAATTCCATCAAGGAGAATTGATGAATAGACATCGCTGTTCAGAAGAATATCAATTTTACTAGGTTTATCAAACGTTGGATCCGCAAGTTCCATGTTTTGGAAGTGACTCCAGTTGGCGCTTGGGAGGCTGCGCGTTGGAAGAGCAGTGGTGAGCTTGGGTAAGACTAACGCCTGTAATTGCAGCTTACAATTTGCGTTGAAATTGGAGTAGATGATAAGCGACATTTTGTGCTTTGAAATACTTATATTCGTTTCTCCAACTCCTAAAATGGAAACGACGCTCCGTTCCTTTTTAAGGTTTAACATTTGTGCAACCGATTCAGTTATGAATGATGCCTCCGATCCCGGATCTATTAGAGCTCTCAGCATTAAAGGATGGCCAGTGGTTGTAAGAACCTTAACGAGCGCTGTAGCCAGAAGAACAGTGCGTTCCATACTGTTTTCGGCAAGATAGGCGCTGAGGCTGTTCTGGTCGAGGTCGATTGACCTTCTGACGTAGGGGATTGAGAGGAGGAAATGGTACCTGGAGCGGATGCTTGGGTAGCCACCGTTGAAGTCAAATCGTTATTGGATATTGACGTACTTGGTTCATCCATATGCAACAATGAATGATGTTTTTGCTTACAATGGGAACATGTAAACGTGCTTGTACAGCTTTGCGTTTTGTGTACATGTGAAAGACAGTTTAAACATAATTTGTTTTTCTTTGCGATATTCTGACGCTTTAATCGAATGCAAACCCCGACACATTGAACATTTATAAATCGTAGAATTATGTGCCCGTACTGCAGATACGGTTCGTTTGGAGTTACTGTGGGCTGAGCTCGATGTTGTTTGTCCCATGACATCCAAAGTTCTTGCCCTCATTAACAAGAAATCTTCTAAAATGCCATAACTTGGGTAATATACATGCGATAAATTAAAACGTCTTCCCATGACTTGACAGGAACTCCGAGATTTGCTAGAGACTGTTTGGCTTCGTTTGTAGTATCTACAAGCGATTTAATCTCATTCGCCGTTTCGCGCGACAGTGTGGGTTGGTTGAAAAGTAAATTAAATTGGGTATCTTTCAGGAATCGTAGATTTTGGTATCGTTTTACTAACATTGCCCAAGCTGAATCGAAATTACCATCAATAATTGCAGTATTTCTTAGTAAGCGTTCAGCCTCTCCACTCAAGTTGGCCTTTAGATAATGAAGCCTTTGAACATCGGAGATGGATGAATTTTTTGTTACCACACTTTCAAATAAACTTCGAAATTCTGGCCATGTTTGTAGTGAACCAGAGAAAGTAGGAATCCTAATTGGAGGTAGCTTTAGTTCAATGGATGCAGCTTTTGCTCCTACCGTAGAATTATTGAGTGACACTTTTATTTGATGTTGACCATCAGTCTCTTTTAATTGTGTTTATACCCTATCCCATAGGGCTATATTAGTTTTGATACTTAGTTTGTAACATAGAGAAATAATTTAGCTACATATACCTCAAAGTATATGGATCGACTCAGAATCGCTAGCTGAGTCGAATTAGCCATGTCTGTCTGTCCGTCCGTCCGTCTGTCTGTACGTCACCGATTTTTAGGCCTTAAATTTTGAGCTAGGATAATATATTGGTATATAGGATCCTCGTCTCTGCCTACAGAACAAGTGTAAAAATTTTTGAAATCCGCCCACTGCCACGCCCCCTTTTAAGAAAAACTCAGTTTTTGACCAAACCGTAAGGAATTTTAAAAAAGTTTCTGAACAACATATTTAGACAATATTAATATCTATATTTCGTTCATATAAAGTTTTTTGCCACGCCCACTTTTTGGGGGCGTTTTCAATTAAAAACTGTTTTCGGTCAAATTTTAAATTTTTCGAAAAAAAAATTGATGCAGAATCATTAACATTATTAATATGAACATTTCGTCTATTTACCATTTTAACCCACGCCCACTTTTTGGGTCGTTTTTATATAAAAACCATTTTTATACCCTACCCCATAACATAATATGCAGCAGAAAACCTTGTCTTTTGTAGAACCGTAAAAGTTTTTTATAAGCAGTCTGAAGAATTTGTTGTCACCATGTCATTTTCTTTATTTTATCCACATCGTGTTTTTAGCCATGTCCACTTTTTGGGGATTTTAGTTTTACAGATAGGATGGGATAGGGTATTCAACGATGCACTGCCTTTATTGGTATCTACTTGGTTCGGTGGTCAGATTAGAAGTGTCCAACTGGCTTTGACTTGCCCTCAACGAAACCCAATACACGCAGTTATTCCATTCCATCCAACAAATGGGTCAACGGTGCAGTACGTTGCGTGATGAATAGGTCAAGGACAGATGAAAGTGCATTAAGATGATGCAGGTGGAGGACCCACGCAGTTTCCGACAGTCCGTGTGCCTAAATTTATGCAACGCTTTTGTTGCACTGCAACAAAGTGTAAAAATTTTAAAAATCCGCCCACTGCCACGCCCCCTTTTCAGAAAAACTCAGTTTTTGGCCAAACCGTAAAGAATTTTTAAAAAGTGTACGAGCAACATATTTAGAGAATCGAATTATCTATATTTCGTCAATATAAAGTTTTTTGCCACGCCCACTTTTTGGGGGCGTTTTCCATAAAAAAACCTTTTTTGGCCAAATTTGAAAATTTTCGAAAAACATTTTGATGCAAAATCATTGGTAGTATTAATATGAACATTTCGTCAGTAGACCATTTTAACCCACGCCCACTTTTTTGGGGCGTTTTCCTACAAAAACCATTTGTATGCCCTACCCCAAGGCATATGCAATACAAAAACGTGTTTTTTTGTCGAACCATAAAATAATTTGATAATCCTTCGGAACAATATGTTTTAACAACGTCATTTTCAATACTATATGACCATAAAGACCATATTTTGGGGATATCAATTTTAAGGATGGGATGGGATAGGGTATTAAACGATCCGCACCACGGATTATAGCCTTCTCATATGTTTTTATATAAAAACCATTTTTATACATTACCCCATAGCATGTGCAGGAGAAAAACCTTGTCTTTTGTAGAACCGTATAATTTGTGACAATGCCATTTTCTATATGTAATCCCCATAGTGTTTAAAGCCATGTCCAGTTTTTGGGGATATTAATTTTAGAGATGGGATGGGATAGGGTATTCAACGATCCGCACAGCGGATTGTAGCCTTCTCATATGTTTAAATATTAGTATTCGGTTTTCGCATCAAAATTACCACTGTCATAGACTAGATCGTGTTGACAGAATAGGTGGTGGAGTTGCCATTGTCATTAAGAAAACGTTAGCGCATACATTATTAACTTTTGTTAAAACAAATGTCATTGAGACAATCAGCATTGAATTAATGTTAGATGATAATACAAAGCTTAACATCTTTTCTGTGTACTTCCCCGGTGGTCTATCAGATCCTCAGAAGTTAAATTGGCTTAGAGGCGACTTAAGGAAGGTTATCACAAATGGTGACAAATATCTAATTGGTGGTGATTTAAATTATAGGCATCGAATGTGGGGTTGCCAGCGAGCAAATAAAGGCAGTAACCTATTAATGGACTATCATACTTTGAGATAGTCATTCAGCATACTATACCAAAAAAGTCCTAGCTATATACCAGCTAATAGAAATGCCACACCCTCAACTCTTGATATTTATACCCTATCCCATAGGGGTTTATTAGTTTTGATACATAGTTTGTAACATAGAGAAATAATTTAGCTACATATACCTCAAGGTATATGGATCGACTCAGAATCGATAGTTGTGTCGTTTTAGCCATGTCTGTACGTCCGTCCGTACGTCACCAGTTTTTTGGCCTTAAATTTTGAGCTAGAATGATGAAATTTGGTACACGTGGTCTTTGTTGCTCCCAGCGGAACAAGTGTCATAATCATTTTTGAAATCCGCCAACTGCCACGCCCTCATTTTAGAAAAACGTAGTTTTTGGCCAAACCGTAAGGAATTTTTAAAAAGTGTCTGAAAAGCGTAGTTAGACAATCGTAATATCTATATTTCGTTCATATAAAGATTTTTGCCACGTCCACCTTTTGAGGGCGTTTTTAATAAAAAACATATGAGAAGGCTACAATCCGCTGTGCGGATCGTTGAATACCCTATCCCATCCTATCCATAAAACTAAAATCCCAAAAAAAAAGTGGGCATGGCTAAAAACACGATGTGGATAAATAGAAAAAATGATATGGTGACAACAAATTCTTCAGACTGCTTACAAAACACTTTAACGGTTCTACAAAAGACAAGGTTTTCTCTTGCATATGTTATGGGGTAGTGTATAAAAATGGTTTTTATATAAAAACGCCCCCAAAAAGTGGGCGAGGGTTAAAATGGTATATAGACGAAATGTTCATATTAATAATGTTAATGATTCTGCATCAAAATTTTTTTCGAAAAATTTAAAATTTGACCGAAAACAGTTTTTAATTGAAAACGCCCCCAAAAAGTGGGCGTGGCAAAAAACTTTATATAGACGAAATATAGATATTAATATTGTCTAAATATCTTGTTCAGAAACTTTTTTAAAGTTCCTTACGGTTTGGTCAAAAACTGAGTTTTTCTTAAAAGGGGGCGTGGCAGTGGGCGGATTTCAAAAATTTTTACACTTGTTCTGGTGACTCGGACAAGGATCCTATATACCAAATTTCATTATCCTAGCTCAAAATTTAAGGCCCAAAAATCGGTGACGAACAGACAGACGGACGGACGGACGGACGGACGGACGGACGGACAGACAGACATGGCTAATTCGACTCAGCTAGCGATTCTGAGTCGATCCATATACTTTGAGGTATATGTAGCAAAATTATTTCTCTATGTTACAAACTATGTATCAAAACTAATATACCCCCCTATGGGATAGGGTATAAACATTTTACGGTCAAATTTTAAAATTTTCGAAGAAAATTTTGATGCAGAATAATTAATAATATTAATATAAACATTTCGTCAAAAGACTATTTCAACCCACGCCCACTTTTAGGGGGCGTTTTTATATAAAAACCATTTATATACACTACCCCATCACATATGCAGGAGAAAAACATTGTCATTTTCTATATTTAGTCCCCATCGTGTTTTAAGCCATGTTCACATTTTGGGGATATTAGTTTTACAAATGGGATGGGATAGGGTATACAACGATCCGCACAGCGGATTGTAGCCCTCTCATATGTTTATACCCTACCCCATAGGGGTATATTAGTTTTCATACTTAGTTTGTAACATAGAGAAATAATTTAGATACATATACCTCAAAGTATATGGATCGACTCAGAATCGCTAGCTGAGTCGATTAAGCCATGTCTGTCTGTCCGTCCGTCCGTCCGTCCGTTTGTACGTCACCGATTTTAAGGCCTTAAATTTTGATATAGGATAATGAAATTTTGTATATAGGATCCTCGCCCGTGCCTACAGAACAAGTATAAAAATTTTTGAAATCCGCCTACTGGCACGCCCCCTTTTAAGAAAAACTCAGTTTTTTGCCAAACCGCAAGGAATTTTAAAAAAATTTCTGAACAACATATTTAGGCATCGTAATATCTATTTTTCGTCTATATAAAGTTTTTTGCCACGCCCACTTTTTGGGGGCGTTTTCAATAAAAAACTGTTTTCGGTCAAATTTTAAAATTTTCAAAAGAAATTTTGATGCAGAATCATTAACAATATTAATAAGAACATTTCGTCTGTATACCATTTTAACATACGCCAACTTTTTGGGGGCGTTTTTATATAAAAACCATTTTGATACACTACCCCATAACATATGCAAGAGAAAACCTTGTCTTTTGTAGAACCGTAAAAGTGTTTTGTAAGCAGTCTGAAGAATTTGTTGTCACTATATATTTTTTTCTATTTTATCCACATCGTGTTTTTAGCCATGCCCACTTTTTTTGGGGATTTTATATCTATATTTCGTCCATACAAAGTTTTTTGCCACTTTCACTTTTTGGGGGCGTTTTTAGTAAAACACGCTTTTTGTCCAAATTTTAACACTTTCGAAAAATTTTATGAAAATACTTCTGCAATGGTAATATAAACATTTTGTCCACAGATCATTTTCACCTACGCCCACATTTTGGGGGCGTTTTCTTACAAAAACCATTTGTATACCCCATCCCAAGGCATTAGCAATAGAAATACGTTGTTTTTTGTCGACCATAAAAGATTCTGATAAACTGTCTGAGCAATATATTGTGCCTATGAAAGGATCTGCCCTCTAAAGACTATAAAACCCCAAAGATCACCGACATGGTGGACGAAAGAGCTTCAAAGCATTAGAAGGGAAACCAGGAAAACCTTTAACGCAGCAAGAAGCTCAAATTCGGAAACCGACTGAGATCTTTATAAGAACAATCAGCGCAAATTCAAAAGTGCGGTCAACAGTGCTAAACGCACCTCCTGGCGTAACTTCTGTTGCAGTGTAGAAAGCACTACTGAATCAGCTAGACTTAGAAAAATAATCGCCAAAGAACCGGCTGTGCCAGGTTACCTCAAGCTCCCCAATGGGGACTGGACACAATCCACCCATGAATCTTTAACACATCTACTGGAAAGCCATTTTCCAGGATGTGATTCATACTCCGGTAGGACCCCAGACACAACCGTCTATGATTGCAACCCCATAACAGCAGCAATGGAGGATATGATTAGTGTAGAAAGAATCAATTGGCCAATTGACTCCTTCTCCCCCTATAAATCTCCAGGAGTCGATGGTATTATCCCGATCATGCTACAAAAATCGAAACACCTCGTAACAGCATTCCTACATAAACTGTTTGTTAGTAGTCTAAAATGCGGTTACATCCCTAGGTGCTGGCGGGAAGTAAAGGTAGTCTTTATCCCAAAAGCCGGCAAGCCCAGTCACACGACCGCGAAGGACTTTAGACCAATAAGTCTTACATCCTTCATACTAAAAACATAGGAAAAACTAATGGATATCTACATTCGTGACAAACTCGACCCCCAATACATATCCTCGGCACAGCATGCCTACACGAAAGGTAAGGGAGTCGAAACTGCCCTACATGCTATCGTTAGTACAATTGAAAATCCTCTTCACGAGAAGGAATATACACTCGCTGCATTTCTCGACATTGAAGGAGCCTTCAATAATGTGAACACAAACGCAGTCGAAAGAAATCTCGCGAAGAACAACGTGGACCAACCTCTAATACATATTATTGGAAGTATGCTCAACCACAGAAATATAAATGCGAATCTGGGAGACACCCATCTCAAAGTAATAGCATCAAGAGGCACACCACAAGGAGGCGTTATCTCACCTCTGTTGTGGAACATAGTCATCAATGAGATACTCATAAAGCTAGAGCGAAATGGGGTAAAAGTCATAGCCTACGCAGACGATGTAGCGATACTAGTTAAAGGGAAATTCCTACCCACTATTAGTGAACTACTCGAGCGGGCATTGAAAACTCTCAACGAGTGGACAAAACAATGTGGGCTTGGCATCAACCCCCAGAAAACAGAACTCGTTCTCTTTACGAACAAGAGGAAGATACCAATATTCGACCTACCGGCTATCGATGGGACTACCCTCAAACTAGCCGATAGTGCAAAGTATCTGGGTGTCATTCTTGATAGAAAACTCAACTGGAACCTAAATGTGCGCGAGCGCATTAAAAAGGCCACAGTCGCTTTCAATACGTGTAATCGTATATTCGGAAAAAACTGGGGTCCGAACCCCAAGATCATCCTATGGATGTACACGGCCATTGTGAGACCTATATTAACATATGGGGGGCTTGTCTGGTGGCAATCCACAAATAAAGTCACCCATCTGAAAAATATGACAAAGGTACAAAGAATAGCATGTGTGGGCGCTACTGGCGTAATGAGAACCACGCCAACAGCGGGACTGGAAACCATCCTTAACCTGCTACCGCTAGACCTTTACATGCAAGAATCTGCAGCCAAAAGTGCTCTAAGAATCAGCCAGCTCAACTGCTGGAAATCGAACTCAGGAGGACATGCCCAAATTCTACACAGATATCTGGGCTCAGCTGTATCCTCTGACTACATGCTGCCTCACCATGACTTTCAAAGACCATTCTCCTGCATCCTCCCAAGCAGAGAGGAGTGGGAGAGGAACGAATTGGGCCCCGAAACCATATCCATCTACACTGATGGTTCAAAAATGGATGTAGGCGTTGGAGCTGGAGTGTTTTCAGAAACACTTAAGCTAAACAGCACCTTTCGTCTCCCTGAGCACAGCAGTGTCTTCCAAGCCGAAATATTGGCAGTAGCAGAGGCAGCCAAAGCGACCTCAATGCTGGCGATACCACCAGATGATATCACCATCTTTATTGACAGTCAGGCTGCAATAAAAGCTATCTCTGCTATCGAAATAAAATCTCGGCTTGTGAAACGTTGTCGTGAAGAGCTAAAGGTTCTTGGCGTCCAACATAATGTTAAGCTCTGCTGGGTCCCCGGACACAGAGGCATACAGGGCAATGAAATTGCTGACGAACTGGCAAGAAAAGGATCTGCCTCCAGCACTGACCAAGCAGACCAGTCTGTCAAACCACCACTATGCGACCTCAAATCTCAGGTGGGACAGAAAACACTAATCGCTGCCAAAAACAGGTGGAACTCCCTTCCCACCTGTGAAACTTCCAAAAGGATGTGGCCTGAGTATGACAAAGCCAGAACCCATAAACTGCTTCGTAGAAACAGGAAATCTGTCTCTACTTTAGTTGGGATTCTTACTGGACACAACTTACTGAAAAGCCACAAACTGAAAATGCATCTCATAGATGATGACCTCTGTAGAGGCTGCGGTGATGAAGAAATACACGAGGACACCCTCCACTTTCTGTGCCACTGCCCAGGCCTCAGCCAATTAAGAATGAGAACCTTAGGAAAATACTTTTTCCATGACCTCACGGATCTATCCGAAATCCCTCTCCCTAATCTTTTCAGGTTTGCATCAACATCTGGATGGCTAGAAAGAGACTAACAACAATGGACAGTAACGGGACAATGAATGAACCAACCACATAAGTGGACCCCCAACGGGCATCACAATGGGTCTATATTGACCTGAGTGCGATGAGGGAGGGCACACACCGTCTGCCTCATCAACCCACCAACCTAACCTAACCTAATATATTGTGACAATGTCATTTTCTGTACTTCATCGCCATAAAACCTATATTTTGAGGATATTAATTTTAAGGATGGGATGGGATAGGATATTTAACGATTCGCACAGCGGATTGTAGCCTTCTCATTGCATGAAGTCCTCAACTTCATGCTCCAATGCATGCGTTGCCAAAGGTTCGGCCACGCCTCAGCCAACTGCCGAATGCGGTCACCCTGCAAACTATCGGGGCTGTCCAAAGTTTCAGCAAATAAAACTCAACAAAAAAGCAAAGCAAACGGTAGTGGTGAATCAGCCAGCCGTTCGCCCTCCCTCAACGTCCGTCAACCCCCAAAATTCCTACGCGCAAATGGCGTCAGGAAAGGGAAACACGGTACAGCATCCACCAAAGGAGGCCCAACAGGCCACGGTGCCTCAGGTTTCAGCAGAAGATGCGGATTTGTTGACTGCGTTGCGGGCCATTCAAGGCCAGCTAACCGGTCTTCAAAACCAGTTACGGGAGCAGGCATCAAGGGTAGACTATATCTACTCCTTGTTGCCGAGCTTAACGCAAAATAGATCGTAATGGGCGCACTGTCAGAGAGACCCTTAAAGATCCTGGCTGTGAATGTAAATTCAATGATTAGGATTGAGCTAATCTGTTCCAATTGTTAAAAGACCAAAGTCCCGATGTGCTTATGGCTATCGAAACTAAGCTAAACCAGAAGCATAAATCTAATAATAGTTAATACAATATCGTAAGAAGAGAGTGGCCCAACTCCACTCGACCACTCGCGGTCGGTATCTTTATACGAAAAGGCATCAGTTATAAAGTCATATATAGTGGTGAAGTGCTCCGATTCCGGTTGCTGGAATCATGCGTCATATGCATTCCTCTCCAACAAGGGGAGAGATTATAGTTTTATAGAAGTATGTGATAGCGGCCTACGCACCGGAAGAACCTTAGCCTACACTTTTCACAACAGAGCTCTTAAAGCTTTTCGAATCTCTGATACTGAACTCAGTGGAGAACTTTAACTTTTGGCTGGAGCTTTAAAAGGCAAACACAAAGATTGGGGAAATCAAATACAAAATCCTCGGGGTAACTATCTATACAATTGGATGGTCCACTACAATGTTGAATATATGATCGAAATTCTCGCCACAGATAGGCCATCTTTTCCGAGAAGCGGTGCTTTTATGGTTCTTTTACTTCGAGACACAAAACTGACTGTTACTGACAAAGTAGGTCAACACCCGCGAAACTGTTTACAGTACGACAGTGCCACTGCGGACTCGCCACCGTAATACAACTTGCGAACGAGCTTGTGGCGTTGGAGGAGTATGTGCCTGTGCATTCTTACAACTACGGTAAGATGCGCAGGCCACGCTTTACCAACGCCTTATCAAGAGAACTACGTTCGAGGGACATACAACCACCAAACAACAGAAACCTAACGAACAATGAAATCGACGACTACTTACAACAAATGGAATCGATTCAAAGTACAATGAACAGTACGATACATAAATACAAAGAACGTGACGCACTGCACAGACAAAAGAGCGGAAAAGCGGACTTCTGTCAAGACTAAAACTTTTGTACAGACGACTGACAAACCAACGTGACCCGGAGATTAGAACACTGAAGGCGTCGATCAAAAACATTAACCAATTGATCAAGGAGAACTATCGGTTGTCCATTAATTTGTTTTGGAATAACAGAATTCGGGCCGTAAATTGCAGCGACCCGAGTATGTTTCCACAAATTAATAAGATCTTTAGGAGGAAAGGTCATAACGACCTTCCGTGTATTAAGCTCCAACGAACAACTGACAATACTAACATACTTTTGACAACAGGAATCGATCCAGGGGAAGCCGTCTTCAATGACGATTTCTATGTTATTGAAGATCCTCAGGAGAAAGTGGAGGCAGTGGGGGCTATTTTTCAGGAAGTGTATAAGGTGAATGATAGCATTCGCCCGAACCGCGTCCTGGAAAACAATGCCTTGCCCCATCACTTCTACCTCCGAAATGACATAACGCAATGGCGATCTGAGACGAAAACTTGGCAAACGCCATAGTCGCCGAGCGAAGTGGGTCTAGTACCCTGTTAATTTCGAAGGTGGAACTCCAGATCATCTTCAATTCCATTAAGAAACATATAAGAAGGCTACAATCCGCTGTGCGGATCGTTGTATACCCTAACCCATTTCATCTGTAAAACAAATCCCCAAAATGTGGTCTTTATGGCCATAAAGTATTGAAAATGACGTTGTCATAGCATATTGTCTTTTATGCTTTGACAAAAAACAACAAATGGTTTTTGTAGGAAAAAGCCCCCAAAAAGTGGGCGTTCGTTCAACCAGGGTTGAAATATTGAAATTTGTCAAACATGCACGATACATGTTGTTATGTTGCAATTCATTAAAGTGCACCTAAAATATCTCAGGTCTCTCGCTTCTCCATTCGATAAATATACAAAAAAAAATAATAATAATACTATTACTATTTACAATTTGGAAACTCATTATTCTTTGTTAACCAATTGTCCTTCTCGTATAACTATTTGTTTATATTATTTTCTTTTTCATGTTCTTTAAACAAAATATCATGTCTGGCAGACTGCAGAATTTTCATGTCAGTATTCTTAAGCAAAAACATTGTAGGTACATACTACTTCCAATGAAAAAAAAAGTAATCTATCTATCTATCTATCTAACTTGTGTCTATATGTATTTTAAATAACTTGTAACTAATATTAATGTAAAGATTTAACATAAAAAAAACTGAATCGGTCAACGACCCAAGATTGAAATAGCTGTTCGATGCAAGCCATAAGAGTTCTTCGTAGGCAAATGAACCAAGTTAAGTCACTCTGCGATCATCTTTGAAAGCCTAATATTAAATAAAAACTATTTTTCAACGTATTCAAAAATCGAGAGTTTTATTTCACGCAACAGATTTAATCATTTTATTGAAGGATTCAGTTCACTTATGCTGAATATTCGTTTGTTTGTCGAACAACTGTCTCAAGCCAAGAGACAGATATTTTAAAGAAAAATAATAAAGCGTCCAACTAAAGGTAACACGATGGTCGATTTCTCACATTTCCTTTTCTTAGGGTTCAATAGACATTTTATCATATGTAAGTACCTACCTTGCCCAAAATAGTTTAAAAGCAAACACAATGTTATTTTATTTCGTCCTTTTATTGATCATGTTTAATGTTAGCGAAATTTCATCCTCAAAACGTTTTATAATCCGGTGAAACACTTCCATGCCACCTACCGCTCTACATTCCCATGGCTCATGTTCATTAATTATTCATTATTTTTCAGTAATGAGCATTCTCCAATACTACATTGTGTATGTGTTGCTTACAAGCCAGATATTGATGAACCTTCCTCTAGCACGAAATGTTAACATAATTTCAATGACTCTGCAATACTCACAGCGAACGATGTGGAACGCCATACGACATTTTGCGCATGAATTGGCGCCCACGTACACATTCACGTCCGTGCAATAAACCTCTCGAGAAAGGGCTCTCACAAATACCTACTAAGGCTGAACGTGCAAAATTCCTTGCTGTAACTTTATTAAACTCACAACAAAAGCAAGTTAATGAAAAAAGCTTTTTTCATAAAGGGGGAGAGAGATAGAGTGAAATGAAAAATAGTCAGGACTATAGGATATAAAAGAAGAGTCACTGCGCATACGGAACATTTCCGATAAGAAGGGATGTTTATTCCATGAAGCCTTTGTGCAAATGGAAAATTTGAGTAAAATATACATTTCAGCACTCAGAAGGAATGTGTGTAGTTGCCACCTGTTACGTGTCCACCTTAACCTATGCCATGCCATTAGGACTAATCCAGAACGAATCGGATCTTGTGCTTGTATATTCGTGAGGATACGGAATTAACTTCATCATATAAAAAGAAAAACGTTATTTATGGCTCAACGATAAGATATGATATCCTTTTTTTGTTCTAGCTTTTGATCTAGAAAATAATTAATTTCATTTGGTCCAATCGAATCCCATGGGGGGATTCCACGTGGAAGTGTGAAATGCAACGAGCTAGGGAATCATGAACATATTAAAGGACTAAGATACGAAGAAAAAGAAAACGCCATCAAATGCAATGATGTAATGAAGGGAAATGTCCCCTTCTTCTTTGGCAAATGGACTCTCTGCATTTACTTGATAAGGATTATAGTTCGTGAAGATGAAAATACGACATGAAAGTTGTAGAATTATAAGTAATGAACAGATGGTTGCTTAAGGCAGTTAGCCAACTTTTATTAAATAAGGGAGGCGAACAGTGTTGACAAAGAATTGAGAAGCTGCATTGCCAAAGGACAGTGAAAATTGTTTTTTTTTTTTTGTGAGTTGCTTTGCAAATTCTTGCTATTAAAAAGATTTTCGAGAGCTGTAGTGACGCCACTAGGATGCAAATGATTTTAGATGTATTGAGTTGTTACATGAGGGTGTACTTTTCAACGTAGGTGCGAAGCTTTTAAATATAAATTACTGCTAACACTGATGGGACAAACACGATTTCCAAAAGTTGTATATTCACTGTGACGTATACGTACCATTCAATCGATGTTTCAAAATGATTATTACATAACCATTTCGTTACAATGCGGCTGACGCAATTATTACAGGCAATGGTTAAGGAATTTCTGTGTGCATCGATTGCACTGACCTAGTATTTGTAAATAATATTTCGAAAGATTTAATTCGCCTTAGGAAGTGAGGTATAGTTGGTAGGTTGAAAAGATACATGATATAAATGCCTATGAACCCCTTTTCGATTCCTATAAGAGAATTAAAAGTGTAATTATCTTTTTCTTAATTAGGTCAAGGCACATTATCGAAAAAAATAAATATTAATTGATACAAACCATTCGGATAGATTTTCTGTTTTGAATTATTTTGCAACTCGGTTCTATAATAATAGCTGGTGTAGAACGAGGGTATATACTTAGCCTATATTACCTGTTGTAATTTACTCTACAAATCAATTGCTTATTTTATCTCCTAGTGGTAACCATCAGATACTACCTCATCCAGACTAATTCTTCTGGTCAAAACATTTGTGGCAGGGTTAACTGTTACGGAGCAACCAAAAACCTCTGAAGTATTGGGTTAATAGTTGATAATAACGCTAAATGAATAAAGGACAACGATTTTTGAAACCTTAAAAGAAAAGATGCAGCCGAACAACAAAAAACTTGCGGAAGCACTATAAGCTGCTATAAAACAGTACTGTACTAGTTGGTTGAAACTTTTACTCGTATATTAGTAAGAAACGATTAAAAACACGAAACGCAATTTCAACATGGGGATTAAATATAGAAAATCACATTGTCACAACAAATTTTCCAGACAGTTTATAGAACACTTTTGTGGCTCTACAAAAGACAATGTTTTTCTCCTGTATATGAATAGGGTAGTGTATAAAAATGTTTTTTATTTAAAAATGGTTTTTATATAAAGTGGGCGTGGGTTTAAATGGTTCTGCATCAAATTTTTTTCCGAAAAATTTTTAAAATTTTACCGGAACAATTGTTTTTACTGAAAACGCTTCCAAAAAGTGTGCGTGGCAAAAAACTAGCTATATCAAGACAAATTAAAATTGTCTAAATATGTTGTTCAGAAACTTTTTCAAAATTCCTTACGGTTTAGCCAAAAACTACCTTTTAAAAAAATAGGGGGCGTTGCAGTGGGCGGATTTGAAAAATGTTTACACTTGTTCAGGTGGCACTGACAAGGATCCTATATATCAAATTTCTATATCCTAGCTCAAAAATTAAGGCTCAATAATCGGTGACGAACAGAAAGATGAACGAACGGACAGACAGACATGGCTTAATCGAAAACTCCACAGTTATTTTCATTATATCGTATTTTCTTTACCCAACTATAGATTCCTTACTTGTGAATAAATAACAATGCTTTAGAATATTTTGTAAGTGCCCTTTCGTGTTCTGGAATAAAAAGTACTTTGAATGCTTACCCAGGATATTATATTAGATATGATTTCGTTGAGATTCACAAACAATTATGTATGGAAAGGCTGAGTGTGGTTGATGGTCGGGCTTAAGTAGTCGATGTTATTAGTCAGGATTAAAATAGGGTGTTCTTTACAGGGCTACAATTTTTACAGTATAAAATGATTTCATAGGTCAATTTCGCATAATGTTATAAATTCTAATAGCACTTGCTTGATCATTGTTATATTATTCTTTTTGTAAACTATACGCCCTCTGCAGTTCCTTAGTTATAACTTGTTATGTCTTCCTCTTGTTAACCAAACACCGTCTGCATTTTTTACTGATACATAATTTATACAAAGTCAGGTGTGGGGTAATACAACATAAAATTAAATGTAAAATAAAAACATATGAGAGGCTACAATCCGCTGTGCGGATCGTTGAATACCCTATCCCATCCCATCCTTAAAATTAATATCCTCAAAATATAGGCCTTATGGCGATGAAATACAGAAAATGACATTGTCACAATATATTCCTCAGACAGTTTATCAAAATCTTTTGTGGTTCGACAACAAACAACGTATTTCTATTGCTAATGCCGTGGGATGGGGTATACAACTGGTTTTTGTAAGAAAACGCCCCCAAAATGTGGGCGTAGGTGAAAATGATCTATGGACAAAATGTTTATATTACCATTGCGGAAGTATTTGCATCAAAAATTTTTTCGAAAGTTTTAAAATTTGGACAAAAAGCGTTTTTTACTAAAAACGCCCCCAAAAAGTAGGCGTGGCAAAAAACTTTGTATGGACGAAATATAGATATTAAGATTGTCTAAATATGCTGCTCAGGCACTTTTTTGAAATTCCTTACGGTTTGGCTTAAAACTACGTTTTTCTAAAAAGGGGGCGTGGCAGTGGGCGGATTTCAAAAATTTTTACACTTGTTCTGCTTCGTCGGCCAGAGAGTCTATATACATAATTTGAACTCTCTAGCTCAAAATTTAAGGCCCAAAAATCGGTGACACACAGACGGACGGACGGACGGACGGACGGACAGACAGACATGGCTTAATCGACTCAGCTAGCGATTCTGAATCGATCCATATACTTTGAGGTATATGTATCGAAATTATTTCTCTATGTTACAAACTTAATGTCAAAACTAATATACCCCCCTATGGGATAGGGTATAATGATCTATAGACAAAATGTTTATACCCTATCCCATAGGGGGGTATATTAGTTTTGATACTTAGTTTGTAACATAGAGAAATAATTTTGCTACATATACCTCAAAGTATATGGATCGGCTCAGAATCGCTAGCTGAGTCGAATTAGCCATGTCTGTCTGTCCGTCCGTCCGTCCGTCCGTCCGTCCGTCCGTCCGTGTGTCCGTCCGTCCGTCTGTCTGTTCGTCACCGATTTTTGGGCCTTAAATTTTAAGCTAGGATAATGAAATTTGGTATATAGGATCCTTGGCCGAGTCACCAGAACAAGTGTAAAAATTTTTAAAATCCGCCCACTGCCACGCCCCCTTTTAGAAAAAACGTAGTTTTAAGGCAAACCGTAAGGAATTTCAAAAAAGTGTCTGAGTAGCATATTTAGACAATCCTAATATCTATATTTCGTATATACAAAGTTTTTTGCCACGCCCACTTTTTGGGGGCGTTTTTAGTAAAAAACGTTTTTTGTCCAAATTTTAAAACTTTCGAAAAAAATGTTGATGCAAATACTTCCGCAATGGTAATATAAACATTTTGTCCATAGATCATTTTCTCCTACGCCCACAATTTTGGGGCGTTTTCTTACAAAAACCATTTGTAAACCCCATCCCAAGGCATTAGCAATAGAAATACGTTGTTTTTTGTCGAACCACAAAAGATTTTGAGAAACTGTCTGAGCAATATATTGTGACAATGTCATTTTCTGTTTTTCATCGCCATAAGGCCTATATTTTGAGGATATTAATTTAAAGGATGGGATGGGATAGGGTATTCAACGATCCGCATAGCGGATTGTAGCCTATCATATGTTTATACCCTATCCCATAGGGGGGTATATTATTATACCCTATCCCATAGGGGGGTATATTAGTTTTGATACTTAGTTTGTAACATAGAGAAATAATTTTGCTACATATACCTCAAAGTATATGGATCGACTCAGAATCGCTAGCTGAGTCGATTAAGCCATGTCTGTCTGTCCGTCCGTCCGTCCGTCCGTCCGTCCGTCCGTCCGTCTGTACGTCACCGATTTTTAGGCCTTAAATTTTGAGCTAGGATAATGAAATTTGGTATATAGGATCCTCGTCTCTGCCTACAGAACAAGTGTAAAAATTTTTGAAATCCGCCCACTGCCACGCCCCCTTTTAAGAAAAACTCAGTTTTTGACCAAACCGTAAGGAATTTTAAAAAAGTTTCTGAACAACATATTTAGACAATATTAATATCTATATTTCGTCCATATAAAGTTTTTTGCCACGCCCACTTTTTGGGGGCGTTTTCAATTAAAAACTGTTTTCGGTCAAATTTTAAATTTTTCGAAAAAAATTTTGATGCAGAATCATTAACATTATTAATATGAACATTTCGTCTGTATACCATTTTAACCCACGCCCACTTTTTGGGGGCGTTTTTATATAAAAAACATATGAGAGGCTACAATCCGCTGTGCGGATCGTTGAATACCCTATCCCATCCCATCCTTAAAATTAATATCCTCAAAATATAGGCCTTATGGCGATGAAATACAGAAAATGACATTGTCACAATATATTCCTCAGACTGTTTATCAAAATCTTTTGTGGTTCGACAACAAACAACGTATTTCTATTGCTAATGCCTTGGGATGGGGTATACAAATGGTTTTTGTAAGAAAACGCCCCCAAAATGTGGGCGTAGGTGAAAATGATCTATAGACAAAATGTTTATATTACCATTGCGGAAGTATTTGCATCAAAAATTTTTTCGAAAGTTTTAAAATTTGGACAAAAAGCGTTTTTTACTAAAAACGCCCCCAAAAAGTGGGCGTGGCAAAAAACTTTGTATGGACGAAATATAGATATTAAGATTGTCTAAATATGCTGCTCAGTCACTTTTTTGAAATTCCTTACGGTTTGGCTTAAAACTACGTTTTTCTAAAAAGGGGGCGTGGCAGTGGGCGGATTTCAAAAATTTTTACACTTGTTCTGCTTCGTCGGCCAGAGAGTCTATATACCAAATTTGAACTCTCTAGCTCAAAATTTAAGGCCCAAAAATCGGTGACACACAGACGGACGGACGGACGGACGGACGGACGGACGGACAGACAGAAATGGCTTAATCGACTCAGCTAGCGATTCTGAATCGATCCATATACTTTGAGGTATATGTATCGAAATTATTTCTCTATGTTACAAACTTAATGTCAAAACTAATATACCCCCCTATGGGATAGGGTATAAATATTTGTGACGAGAAAAATTTAATTCGCAGTTTATGCAACGAAGGACAACCTGACAAAGTATCATCGATGCCCTTAATGCAGTTAAGAAGACTGCATAATGAATTGCTGGCCATTGATGATGATCATGGCGAGTATTCCGACTGTTCAATCGGAGCTTTTTCCGACCGATCCTTAGGAAAATTTACTTGACTGCTTTTCGAATATGCAGGACAAGTAGGAAAATTCCTATGGTTGAATTGTCTGAAGCAAAGTGCGAGTTAGACTAACTAGCTTTACTAACTATACGATGCGAATGAAAGGGTCCACGAGACGACAAAATGAAAAAGCTCTGCTCCGCTTGGAGTTTGCAAGGAAAATAATTTTATTTTCTTGCTGCAGATCATTTGTTAAATTGGTTGGGTATAAAAAAATGATGTTTAGACCAAAAGAAATTGTCCGACCGACATTTATTTCTTAGCGCCAGATTTTAAATTTGAAATTTGTATAATGTTTTTGTCGTTAATTCATATTTGAATTTTTGAAATGCATAATAGGTTTAAATGATTAAATAATTTAAAGTGACAATGCAAAAGGTTGGTTTGAAATGTGGGCTTTTTACTAGTGCTCCAACATTCCGTCTCCATTGAAATCAGTTGATTTCAACAGGGAAGTAAGGCCAGTTTATGGATCAGTCATTCGATTACGCCTTTGGATGTTCGAATTTCTGCTACTCTAACTAGTCCGTCCTTGCCAGCAAATGTTTGTTGGATTCTTCCCAGCAACCATCTTTGCAGAGGTGTGTTGTCGTCACGGACGATGGCCATAGAATTAATTTGAAGATTCGGCGTTTTGGACAGCCACTTTGTACACTGTTGCAGTTCTTGAAGATATTCGCCGGCCCAACGCTTCCAGAAATGCGTTTTAATTTTGGTAATGCGGTAATGTGTTGTCGTCACGGACGATGGCCATAGAATTAATTTGAAGATTCGGCGTTTTGGACAGCCACTTTGTACACTGTTGCAGTTCTTGAAGATATTCGCCGGCCCAACACTTCCAGAAATGCGTTTTAATTTTGGTAATGCGGCTCCAATTCCAAGCTTCTCGTGATTGGCGCATCGTAAGCTGGTTCAGGAATCGCCTCAAGTGATGAACTGATTAGGAGATGACCAGGTGTTAAAGCTTCGTAATCGTTCGGGTCACTTGAGTTCTTCAAATGCTAATTTCGAATTGTTCAGCGCGCATTTGAGGTATCAGTTAAGAAACCCAATCACAAAGCAATTGTGATTTAAAAACTGACACGTTGCAAAACGGGAATGAGAGACTCTATCTCTCATATCAAATTCGATTATAAACAAAATTACGATATCTTCCATATCGCATTATAATTAAAAATATGTTAATACTTCTATTGAATGAACGGATCGAATGAACACAAATATGTTTATACTTCCTTTGAATCTTGCAGATTGAATAATGCAAGATCAACACAAATCAATCCTCAATTGATTATAAATTCCCTTGAGGGTATTCAAATTATTCAGTTCTAGTGCAGTCCTCAAAATAGCCGGTTGGCTTTACTCATATTTTTAAAGTTTAACATTATAAAATATTTTTTAAATATAATAAAATAATTTTTTTTAAACAAAGTGCCAAGGAAATAATTGATTGGCGCCCAACGTGGGGCATGCGTTTAAAACAAAAATTTCAAAACAAAAAAGTTTGAAAAAATAATAATTTAATAATAATATGTAATTACAAAATAAAATTAAAAAAAATATATATTTAAAAAAAAAACAGAATTTAAAAATTGTTTGTACTAAAAAAATTAAAAAAAGTTTAAAAGTTAAAAAAAAAAAACATTAAAAAATACCCAAGACGATATAAAAAATAACGTCTGAATAAAAAAAACTATAAAGATAAGCATATAAAAAAATATAGATAAAACAGTGAAAAATAAATAAGGTTACTATCTAGCCATAAATAGATAAAGAGTGAAAAACGAGTGGTGGGTGCACGACTGGGTCGTACGCAACTTTCTCTTTCACAGCAAGTTGGGCGTTAGATCATATCACAAGCATTTTGATTATTGATGCTAAAATGATATAAATAATGTCGAAATATATTTATACGAATGTTTACTCCGAATTTTGAAGGAATCGATGTCAATGTGAATAAGATTGATTTTCTGTTATTGGCCAAAACTGAAAATTCCGTTCAGTGATAGTTGGGCTAAAACTAATTATGTAGAATTGCTTCAAACTGTAATTGTAGTATATATATTAAATTTCATTCAATTTGACATAATAGTTTGCGAGAAATTAACAATTATCTTTATATGGCCTAAATGACAAAATCCGTTATATTGATTTTCTCGAAAAAACTGGGTATGCAGTTTTGTTGGAACTAATGTGGTTATAGTATATATAAAGTTTCATCAAAATCGTTATAGCCGTTTTCGAGAAAATTGAGGTTATGTGTAATTTTTATATGGCAGGTACCATTATTAACATGGCTTAAAGCAAACAAAAAAAATGGCCTAGAATTATGACCAAAACAAGCTTGGATATGAAGTTTGAAGAAAATCGGTCAAGCCATTTAGGCTGGGGAGACCATTACGGACAGACGGACCGACGGACGGAATTCCAAAAACCACTTTTTTTTAGGCTCCGCTATCATCGTAATGTTAGAATCAATCAAAATCTCGAGGTCGAAAATTTTCACGAAAACAATATCTTTCTCTTTGTAAGAGAAAGTTAAAAACTGAAGCCAACACCAAGCTGAAGCAGAAGCAAGCAGAAACGGAAGCCGACAATAAAGCAGAATCAAGCAGAAGCCGACAACAAAGCCGAAGCAAAGCAGGACAGAAGCAGGAAAAATTATAATTATAAAGTAAGTCATTTTAAAATTAAGTTATAAAAGTGTTTTTTTATAAAGTGGTTTAAAATAATAAATAAACGAGTGGTGGGTGCACGACTGGGTCGTACGCAACTTTCTCTTTCACAGCGAGTTGGGTGTTAGATCAAATAGTGCGCATTTTGATTATTAATACGAAAAATTATATAAAATGTCGAAATATGATTATACGAACGTTTACTCCGTAATTTGAAGGAATCGGTGTCTATATGAAAAATAATTAATTTTCGTTATTGGCCAAAACTGAAAATTCCGTTAAGTGATAGTTGGGCTAAAACTAATTATGTGGAATAGTTTAGAACTATTATAGTAGTATATATATTAAATTTCATTCAATTTGACTTAGTAGTATGCGAGAAATTAACAATTTTCTTTATATGGCCTGATTGACAAAATTCGTTATATGGATTTTCTCGAAAAAACTGGGTATGCAGTTTTGTTGGAACTAATATTCTTATAGTATGTATAAAGTTTAATCAAAATCGTTAGAGCCGTTTTCGAGAAAATTGAGGTTATGTGTAATTTTTATATGGCAGGTACCGTTAATAACATGGCTAAAAGCAAACAAAAAAATGGCCTAGAATTATGACCAAAACAAGCTTGAATACGAAGTTTGAAGAAAATCTGCCAAGCCGTTTAGGCTGGGGAGACCATTACGGACAGACGGACCGACGGACGGAATTCCAAAAACCACTTTTTTAGGCTCCGCTATCATCGTAATGTTAGAATCAATCAAAATCTCGAGGTCGAACATTTTCACGAAAACAATATCTTTCTCTTTGTAAGAGAAAGTTAAAAAAGAAAATATAAAAATATATCTTTACATAAAATCATATGAGAAGGCTACAATCTACTGTGCGGATCGTTGAATACCCTATCCCATCCTATCTGTAAAACTAATATCCCCAAAAAGTGGACATGGCTTAAAACACGATGGGGATTTAAATATAGAAAATGACATTGTCAAACAAATTTTACGGTTCTACAAAAGACAAGGTTTTTCTCCTGCATATGTTATGGGGTAGTGTATAAAAATGGTTTTTATATAAAAACGCCCCCAAAAAGTGGGCAAGGGTTAAAATGGTCTATAGACGAAATGCTCATATTAACAATACTAATGATTCTGCATCAACATTTTTTTCGAAAATTTTAAAATTTGACCGAAAAACGTTTTTTATTAAAAACGCCCCCAAAAAGTGGGCGTGGCAAAAAACTTTATATTGAGGAAATATAGGTAATTTGATTCTCTAAATATGCTGCTCGGACCTTTTTTTGAAATTCTTTACGGTTTGGCCAAAACAAACGTTTTCCTAAAAAGGGGGCGTGGCAGTGGGCGGATTTAAAAAATGTTTACACTTGTTCTGGTAACTCGGACAAGGATCCTATATACCAAATTTCATTATCCTAGCTCTAAATTCAAGGCCCAAAAATCGGTGACGAACAGACATTGAGGTATATGTAGCAAAATTATTAATTTATGTTACAAACTATGTATCAAAACTAATATACCCCTATGGGATAGGGTATAAAAACAACACAATGACTACTAACGAAGAAGTGATATCAAGGATTATAGTAGAAAATACAGCCTCACTTAAAAGTGAAAAAGAGGCATTAAAAAATCAGTTAGAGAAAATAACACAGACTAACACGGTAACTGATTACAAGAAAGAAATCATTGATGAAACGATTTCTTGTACCGAATCTCTAGTTATATGGTCTCTTCCAGAATTTTCTGGAAAGCAAAACATATATGTTAGCTGGCGTGAATCTGCTAGCAATTCTATTAGCTTATACATGAAAGGAAGCAAAAAATATTTTGCGGCCTTGACTATTTTTGGAAACAAAATAACACAAGATGCAAACGACATCTTGACGAATCATGGAACGGTACTAAATTTTGATGCGATAATTAGTAGGCTTGACTTTGCCTACTCAGATAAAGACCTGCTCATTTGATTGAGCAAGAACTGAGCGTCCTTCGACAAGCCAACTTGTCACTTATAGATTTCTACAATGAAGTCAACAAAAAGTTGATTTCACTAATAAATAAAGCAATAATGACGTATGGTCAAGAACCAATTACAAAGGAATTAAATGATTCACATAGAAGAAATGCTCTTCGTGTCTTCATAACTGGGCTTAACGCTCCTTGAGGCAATATATTATTCTCACTATCACTGGAAGATCTACCTAGTGCTTTAGCGAAAGCACAAGAGTTAGAATCTAACAATAAAAGAAGTTATTTTGCTCTTCAATTCACGAAGAGTCAAAACAATCCCCATACGAGTCATCAAAACAACTTAAGATACCCAAAGAAAAACTTTGGAGAATTCAATGCAAATAATAGGAATTATCCGAAACCAGAACCTATGGAAGTAGGAAGTTTGAATTATCGCCAAGATAATGGAGCCTACCATCAAAGAAATTTTAGGCCAAATAATCAAGAAAATTATTGGCAAAGAAATAATAATCAATCAAGACAATATTTAAATGGACCTCGGAACCAAGTCCAATAACTACAAAGACCCAATCATGGAGAGAAAATGGGTCGTGACAGCGCACAGCACAGCGGTCAACCCGAGGTAAAAGCTCAAAGGGTTAATAATATAAACGAAGATTCTTTTTTAGACAAAGAATCGGATTGCCCTTCATTAACCGAAAAATGATGGACGGGGAAGAATATTAAAAATTCTTCTAGACACAGGCGCAACTAGCTGCTATTGCAGACCTGGTGTATTCCATAATAGACAGCAATTAGCTATTAAAAATAAAAAAACAATTTTTTATGAAATAAATAATTTGGAAAGCGACGCTTTGATAGGCTACATGTTATTGAAACGCGCTAAAGTTATACTAAATTTAAAAGAACGAGCTTTATCTTATAACGGTAAAGTCTAAAAAAATACATAGTAATGCGACAATTAGCACTGTATCGGGACAGAAAACTCCTGACGAATTTAATGCTATGGTATTAGAAAATCCTGTAGTTCCAGCCGAAGGAAATACCGCCAATTTAAAAAAAAAAACTTGAAAATAAAATTGAAACATTTCATTCGAGTATAAATACAAATTATCTTTTTCGAACAGACGTAAAATGTGAAATACGACAAATGTTGAAACTCCTATTTTATCAAACGGAAGTTGAATTTCTGGGCTATATTATTGCAAACTATACTATTAAAACAGACCCAAAGAAAATAGAAACAATTTCAAATTTTCCAATTCCAAGCAATTTAAGACAACTAAGAAGTTTCTTGGGAATGACTGGATATTATAGAAAATTTATTCAGAATTACTCAAAGCCATTAACGAGATACCTAGCAGGTGAAAATGGCAGAATATCTAAAAACCAATAAAAAAAACAATAGTTACATTGGATTAATTCGCAATCTTGGCATGTAGAAAACTTAAACAGTTATTATTGAATCAAATTGAATTAATACAACCAGATTTTAATAAAAACGAGTGGTGGGTGCACGACTGGGTCGTACGCAACTTTCTCTTTCACAGCGAGTTGGGTGTTAGATCAAATAGTACGCATTTTGATTATTAATGCTTAAAATGATATGAATAATGTTGAAATGTGATTATACGAACGTTTACTACGAAATTTGAAGGAATCGGTGTCTATGGGAATAATAATGATTTTTTGTTATTGGCCAAAACTGAAAATTCCGTTTAGTGATAGTTGGGCTAAAACTAATTTTGTGGAATTGCTTCAAGCTGTAATAGTAGTATATATATTAAATTTCATTCAATTTGACATAATAGTTTGCGAGAAATTATCAATTTTCCTTATATGGCCTAAATGACAAAATCCGTTATATGGATTTTCTCGAAAAAACTGGGTAAGCAGTTTTGTTGGAACTAATATGGTTATAGTATATATAAAGTTTAATTAAAATCGTTAGAGCCGTTTTCGATAAAATTAAGGTTATGTGTAATTTTTATATGGCAGGTACCCTTATTAACATGGCTAAAAGCAAACAAAAAAATGGCCTAGAATTATGACTAAAATAAGCTTGGATACGAAGTTTGAAGAAAATCGGTCTAGCCGTTTAGGATGGGGAGACCATCACGGACAGACGGACCGACAGACCGACGGACCGACGGACCGACGGACCGACGGACGGAATTCCAAAAACCACTTTTTTAGGCTCCGCTATCATCGTTATGTTAGAATCAATCAAAATCTCGAGGTCGAAAATTTTCACGAAAACAATATCTATCTTTCTCTTTGTAAGAGAAAGTTAAAAATGTATCTTAACTACTGACGCTTCTAATAATGCTATTGGCGGTGTACTTACTCAAGAGGGTAAACCAATTACATTATCTTTATTTCCAAAACATTAAACTCAACAGAACAAAACTACGCAACCAACGAAAAAGAACTTTACGCTATCGCTTGGGCTTTAAAAAATTTAAAAAAAACTGCCTTTACGGCGTTTCAGATTTAAAGATCCATACGGATCATCAACCACTAACTTTCGCGGTTTCAACTAGAAATCCTAATGCGAAGATGAAGAGGTAGCGTGCCTTTATCGAAGAATTTGCATCTAAAATATTTTATAAACCAGGTACGTAGTTATCGATGCCATTTCTAGGCAATACCTGAATCATATTTCAGATGATTCATCAAGTCTTTTAACGCAACATTTCGCGGAAAGCAGTGACAATCTAACAATAGAGGAAACTACAAAACCTCTTAACCAGTTTAAATAACAAATCCTCTTATCCCAAGGAAGATTTACTATTCATGAACAAATAAACAATTTCAATAACACCAGACATATCATTGAATATGATACGCCCGAAAACCTAATTACAATTTTAAAAGAATTTTTACAACCTGGAACACTAGCAATTCATTGCACTCCAGAGGATTTAAACCACATTAAGGAGAAATTAAAAGAAACATTTAGTAACAAAATTCTTTATACCAAGAATTTCCCAATAGATGTCCTTAATACAGATGATCAGATCGCAATTATAAAACAAACTCATACCAGAGCTCATAGAGGATATAAAGAAAACCTCAAGCAAATTTTTACTATGTACCAAATTAGATGAAAAGGTTTTGGAATTATACTAAGCGTTACCGATGTAAAGAAAATTACAGTCGATAATGAACCTGGATTTACGTCAGTCCAGTTTAAGACATTGGCGCAACGGCTAGGTATCCAAATTTATTATTGTGACCCGAGACACAGTACCACAAACGGTCAAGTAGAAAGAGTTCATTCCACACTTATTGAAATTTCAAGATGCCTTAAGCAAGAATTTCATTTAATTAGCGACTTAGAATCCATATATAGAGCAACACAGCAATATAATAAATCAGTACATTCTGTAATCTAGAAAAAACCTTATGAAGTTCTTTTTAACAAAACTAATCATGAAAACCTTAAAACGCACCTGGTAACAGCTCAAGAAAAGATGTTAACCATAAATAATAAAAATAGACATATGAAAACTTATGCCACTAATGAAATAATATATTGGAAGTAGAAATAAACTTGAACCAATATATAAAAAACAAAAAATAAAAGAAGATTTGGGAAACAAAGTCCGAATCTCCTATAAAAATCGAATAGTACATAAGGATAATTTTAAAACCTAGTTTCTTTTTCTTTACAGCAATCTTTTATCATTCGTTATCATTGCCTAAGTGGCTTCAAAAATAGTAGGTTATACTAGAGAGAATTATGTTCTCATACAAAAAGGTGATGCTGCAATCTACGACGAATAAAATCAATTGCAAAATTCAATTCAAAAGCTAGAAGGAACCCATATCAAAACATATGAGAAGGCTACAATCCGCTGTGCGGATCGTTTAATACCCTATCCCATCCCATCCTTAAAATTAATATCCCCAAAATATGGTCTATATGGTCATAAAGTATTGCAAATGACGTTGTCACAACATATTGTTCCGAAGGTTTATCAAATTCTTTTATGGTTCGACAATAAACAACGTTCTTCTTTGCATATGCATTGGGGTAGGGCATACAAATCGTTTTTGTAAGGAAACGCCCCCAAAAAGTGGGCGTGGGTTAAAATGGTCTATTGACTATATGTTGGTATTAATACTGCCAATGATTGTGCATCAAATTTTTTTCGAAAATTTAAAATTTTGGCCAAAAAAAGTTTTTTATTAAAAACGCCCCCAAAAAGTGGGCGTGGCAAAAAACTTTATATGAACGAAATATAGATATTATGATTCTCTAAATATGCTACTCAGACACTTTTTTTAAAATTCTTTACGGTTTGGCCAAAAAATACATTTTCCTAAAAAGGGGGCGTGGCAATGGGCGGATTTCAAAAAATTTTACACTTGTTCTGGTGGCACGGACAAGGATCCTATATACGAAATTTCATTATCCTAGCTCAAAATTTAAGGCCCAAAAATCGGTGACGAACAGACAGACGGACGGACAGACAGACATGGCTTAATCGACTCAGCTAGCGATTCTGAGTCGATCCATATACTTTGAGGTATATGTAGCTAAATTATTTCTCTATGTTACAAACTAAGTATCAAAACTAATATACCCCTATGGGATAGGGTATAAAAATGAAAAAACAATTATACAATACAATTTTTTGGCGCAACAGGCTCGTTAGTACCCAGGGCCTAGCTTTCTCACAACCATTCATGTGTGCGTGTGTACTTCTTGCACGATGGCGGGACCTCCTGTTTTATGCCGACTCCGAACGGCTAAGTTGAGATAAGCTATTCTTGACAATTGATACTACTCGGATGATTTGTCAGATCATCACGAAAAGACACGTAAATAAATAAGTAAAGGGTGATCCATTTCGAGGTTCCCTACTTTTTTAAAGAAAAAAACACAGAAAATTCAAATTTAATGGAGAATGTTTATTATCATTTGAAAAAACATTCTTTGGCATTTATTTTTTGAAGATTATGTCTATCAAATGTTGGCCGTTGCTACGTCGCAGATGGTCCATCCGTTGAGTCCAATTTTCGATCACTCGTTCGAGCATTTCGACTGGTAACTGGCGAATGACACGCGTGATGTTTTCCTCCAAGGCCTGAATCGAAGCGGGTTTGTCGGCATAAGCTTTTGACTTTACATATCCCCACAGGAAAAAGTCTAACGGTGTGATATCACACGATCTTGGTGGCCAATCGACCGGCCCAAAACGTGAAATTATGTGCTCACCGAAATGTTCTCTCAATAAGTCCATTGATTGATGCGATGTGTGGGAAGTGGGCGCGTCTTGCTGGAACCAAATGTCGCCGAGATCACGAGCTTCAATTTCAGGTATCAAATAGTCGGTTATCATGGCACGATAACGGTCGCCATTGACGGTTACGTTCGCACCGGCATAATTTACACACTCTCAGCTACGGCCGCTATATTTTCTTCACAGCGTGCTGGACGTGGTCTATTCGGTCGAATATTATCCAATAATGAATGCTGGGTATCAAAATGGGTGATGGTGTTGCGAATAGTACGCTCAGTAGGCCGATTATGTTGACCATAAGTTGAGCGAAGTGCAGGAAACACATTCCTCACAGAACGTGGATTTTCATAATAAAGTTGAACAATTTGTAAACGTTGTTCCATTATGAAATGCCAAACAATACTAAACAAAAATAACATGACAGCATGACACGACTCACACGTGATCTGTCAAAAAAGGCTATTGAAAAAAGTATCTCTACTTGGATCACCCGTTACTTACAGAATTAGAAAATGTAATTCAAACAATATAGTTAGCCAAAGTTGCTATTCTAAATCCAGCTATTTTAAACATAAAGGAAATACAAGAAATTACAAAACATGAACATGCGACTCTAACTTTGACTGATTTACTAGACGTATCAAAATTTAAAATATTTCAGAATAATGATGTCATAGTAATATATATT